>RJWM01019922.1:0-38070 GCA_004363535.1 Dasyprocta punctata | reverse complement strand
ATGGCTGTCACTAGGACAGGGACCTCCCTGGGTTCTCCTTACTCCACTGGCCTGTGGTCTGGTTCAAGGCTTGAGGGAGACCTGCACCCCGAGATGGGACAGGCGCCCCAGAGCCATGGTCCTCAGTGCCACAGAGCCTGGGCTTTCCCTGCCCCAGGTCTCCCGCCTCGCCCTGTCTGGCCTCCGCAACTGGACGACTGCAGCTTCACCGAGTGCAGTGTTTGCCGCCCGCCACTTCCGGCCCTTCCTTCCCCCTCAAGGCCAGGAGCTGGGCGAGCCCTGGTGGATCATCCCCAGTGAGCTGAGTGTCTTCACCGGCTATTTGTCCAACAACCGCTTCTACCCGCCACCGCCCAAGGGCAAGGAGGTAAGGGCAGCCGTGCGAGACCCGGGTCTCCCAGCCTGGAAGCAGCCCCCTCCCCATGTGCTCCTGCACCCCAGTGCCAGGCCTGGCCTGCTGCTCTCCTGCCTCCCTCTGGACCTTTCTCCAGGTCCCCCAGAGCCCAGGGCTGACCTCGCCCAGCAGGTTCAGGCGCAGAGGGCCTAACCGGGTAGCCTCGTCCCCACTGTGTCCCCCAGGTCATCATCCACCGGCTCCTGAGCATGTTCCACCCTCGGCCCTTCGTGAAGACTCGCTTTGCACCTCAGGGGGCCGTGGCCTGCCTGACCGCCGTCAGCGACTCCTACTACACTGTGATGTTCCGGTGAGTGGTCCTTGAAGTGGTCACGGATTTCAAAGGCAGCTTGGGGGGTGCAGTGCAGGCAAGGGAGGGCCTGCCCGAGCGCCCCAGCTCCACACTCCCACCCTGTGCCTCGGGCTTTCTGAGCCTCTGATCCATCCTCTGTGCATCAGGGTCATGATGACTCTCATAGGGCGCATGAGGACTCAGTAAGAAACATCTGGAACTTGCTTACCCTGGGGCTGGGAGCCTGGAGAAGCTGTGGGAGGTTGAGATGGGTCAAGGCAGAGCTTTCTGAGAAGACAACATGCCAACCGATCCCCAAACATGGCTGCTTTTGGGGGGCCACACCTCTCTGCCCTGCATGCCCCTCTCTGTCCTCCTGTCCTGTCTTCTGCCCCACAGCAGTCTGGCCAGGTTGGGAGCAGAGGGACGAGGGCTTTGGCTTAACTGACCCCATTGCCGCAGGATCCATGCCGAGTTCCAGCTCAGTGAGCCCCCTGACTTCCCTTTCTGGTTCTCTCCGGGCCAGTTCACCGGCCACATCATCCTGTCAAAAGATGCCAGCCACATCCGTGACTTCCGGCTCTTCGTGCCCAATCACAGGTGGGAGCTGGCCCTGGCCAAGCACAGCACCTTGCTATAGCTTTTCATATCCCGGCTGCAGGAGCTCACAAGCAGAGGGGCCCAGAGACACTTCAGTCCCTGCCTCTTCCTTTGCTCCCCAGAGCCAGCTCTTGGGCAGGGCCTGGCACTGCTCAGGAGGAGAGAACGAGAGGTGGGCTGAGGGGGTCACGCCATCATACCAAAAGCTTTTCCCAGGCACCCACTGGGCTCAACCCTTCACCTCTGCGCAGAGCCCAGCACAGCAGCCAGCAGACCCTCCCTAAAGCTGATACCTCCCGCCTTTCTGTGATGATGGTCTCCAGGCATACCTGAAACTGGAAGGTGGCAGGTGGGGGTCTAGACAGACTTCCCAGAGGAGATGACATCTCCACAGAGACCTGAGGTGGAAAGGGGTTTAGGCAGAGGGAACAACATGTGCAAAGGCCTGAGGCAGACCCTCCACCTCCACAGCTGGGACAGGGCTCTATCTGCCACCTGCCTGTCTGCCTCATCTGCTCCAGGTTGGTCCTCTGTCAGCAGAGCAGTGGACCAGGAGGCCTGGCTTTAAAAGGTTCCTTCATGACACCAAGTGGTCACTTAGAAGGCCCTCTGTACCCTAGCTGAGAGCCAGGAGCCCCTACTTAAGTCTTGGCCATGGCACTAATGTGCTGTGTGGCTGTGGGAAAGGCCCTGGCCCTCTCTGGGCCTCAGTTTTCTCATCGGCTCGTGGGAGGCTGACTCCTGGCCTGTTTCACCTACAGAGAAGGAGCAAGGGAATGTTTGGGGTACCTGGGAAAAGCAAGTCAACCCTAAGAGTGGGAGTGGCTGCAGCTTCATTCTCCCCCCAGAGAAGCAGGCAGGGATGTGCTGGCCAAAGGAGAACCGAGGAAGCACAGTTCCACTCCAGCCTCCCCTAGTCAGGAGCACCTGCCCTCTGGGCTCAGCCCAGCAGGCCCGGGTTATTGAGGTGAGGGCTTCTGGTCTGGATGAGACAGAAGGGCAGAAAACCAGCCTGCCCAGGGAGCTGCTCCCAGGCCACAGAGATGGCCAGCGGCCCTCAGGGCATCCAGCTCACCTGCATCGCTTTACCTGCAGCCTGGGTGGCTGATAGTCAATCCTGGGGTGCCCCCATGTGGCATAGCTGCACATTGCACTAATCTGGCCAGATTGGCCATCCACTGGTGGAGAGGAGTGGGGTGGCCCATGCAACAATGCGATGCCTGGTTTTCCCTCCTGCTCTATGTTGTCTCCATCTCTGCATCCCAAAGGGTCATGGGAACACATGCGGTGAGCGCCCTTGTGAACAGTCCCAGGCTGGGCCAGTGGCTGTTGTAGCCTCAGGAAGAGGCAGCCTGGGATGTGCAGAGCTTCAGCATCCTCATCTGTCACATGGGACAGTGATCACATTAACTGTGATGAAGGCCGATGTGGGTGGTGGGCTTTGATGATGATGTTGCTCTGCCGTGGCCTCCCCAGGTCTCTGAATGTGGACATGGAGTGGCTGTACGGGGCCAGTGAGAGCAGCAACATGGAGGTGGACATCGGCTACATACCCCAGGTGAGCCCACAGTGGGACCCTGCCCAGGCCCCAGCTCTCCCTGGGCCTCAGTAGCCCCACCTCTCCAGTGAGTAGAGCATCCTTCAAGGTCTCTCAGAGCCCATCTTTGAGACACCCCTTACCACTGACCTCCGGCCCAGATGGAGCTGGAGGCCACAGGCCCTTCCGTGCCCTCTGTGATCCTGGATGAGGATGGCAACATGATTGACAGTCGCCTGCCCTCGGGGGAGCCTCTCCAGTTTGTGTTTGAGGAGATCAGGTGGCAGCAGGAGCTGAGCTGGGAGGAGGCTGCCCGGCGCCTGGAGGTGGCCATGTACCCCTTCAAGAAGGTGAGGCAGGGCTGGGGGAGGCTGGGGCTTGGCTCTGCAGGTTGAGGCTAGAGCATTGCAGTAGCTGTGGGTGCCAACACTGGAGCATGCACGGGGCTGGCTGGGTCATGGGTGCTGCCCCTGTGCCACTGTGACTGCAGAGGAGGTGCTGGTTCAGCCACATTTGTCTCACACACACACACACGCACATACACATGTACCAATGTACACACAAACGTATGTACTTACAGGCATACATGAACACAGACTCACATATATATGTATACTTAGTTCCTAAAAAGAACCCCAGACACACGTGGTAGCTAAGCTCTGTCTACCTCAGGTTACCTACCTGCCATTCATTGAGGCCTTCGACCGAGCCAAGGCCGAGAATAAGCTGGTACACTCGATCCTGCTGTGGGGGGCCCTGGACGACCAGTCCTGCTGAGGTGAGGGAAATTCACGACTTCTAAGGGGTAAAAGGGGGAGACTTCACACCTTCTGGGCACAGGAAGCTAGAGATGAATGGGACCCTCCTGTGGGAGCCGCAGAGCAGAAGTTGAGGGCTTGGAGGGTCCTGTGCAAAGCTCAGAGAAAGCTGCTGGGTGAAGAAAAAGGGGCCCTGGCAGACTGGGTTCAGACTCAACCATTTTCAACTTGGTGACGTTGACCGAGTGACTTCCGCTCGCTAAGCCTGTTTGCTCAGCAGTGACAGGGGGCTAACATTCTTACCGCCCAGAGTTGTGAAAATGGATGTGAAACTACCTTGCGGCCTGTAAAGAGATAGCCACAAATGGGCTTGTGTTTCTTATTCAGAAAATTCACCAAACACCTGCTGGATGCAAAGTTCTTTGGGTGTCCAGCAATGGGTTCAGGATGAGCAAAACAATGCCCCTGCCCTCGTCCTGGGTGCCTGCGGTACCAGGCAGTAGGCTGGGCACTGGCATTTCCCGAGTGGGACAGAAGCAGATGTGGAACAAGTAAGTTCCAGCGTGGTGAGTAGAATGTAAGACTAGGCCCAGTGTGGCGTGAGAGTTTGTAGCTGGGGATCAGGGAAAGCTTCTTGGAAAAAGCGACATTTAAACTGAGACTTTAGTCACTGGGCCAGGTAGAACCCCTATGCCAAATCTCAGCCCAGAAAGCTGGCATGTTATTTGAATCTGTTATTTCACTTGGATGCAGGGACCATTCCGTGTCACATGAGTTTTTCCCAAAGCAAGACCACTGCTGACTGAAAGCCCCAATAAGACATGGGAGGCCCCTCACCTTCTGGCCTTGGCCTCTCCCTGAACAGGTTCAGGGCGAACTCTCCGGGAGACTGTCCTGGAAAGTTCGCCCATCCTTACCCTCCTCAATGAGAGCTTCATCAGCACTTGGTCCTTGGTGAAGGAGCTGGAGGACCTGCAGGTGAGTGGGTGGGGACAGTCCCGAAGGGCCTCTGGGACAGTGCTGGGGTCTGAGGTACCAGGAGTGTGCCAACTGTCCCCACAGAGCAACCAGGAGAACCCATCCCACAGGCAGCTGGCGGGCCTGCACCTGGAGAAGTACAGCTTCCCCGTGGAGATGATGATCTGCCTGCCCAATGGCACTGTGGTAGGCACCGTGGGGTGCAGGGAGCAGCAAGTGAGGGACACACGGAGCAGGTTCCTCTGGTTATCCCCACTGATAGCTTAGGAATGCCATTGCAGGTGTTGGGTTGTGCCCACTAGAAGCAGAACCCCAGTGTCACTCTGGGGACCACACGGTATTGGGGTCAGTGTGATTCCAGGTGTAACAGATTGCTTGGTGGGCGAAAGGAAGGCTTTCCTGGGACCATTACAGCCAGCCTGGATTGGCAGGAGGGAGGAGTGGGACCTTGTGGCAGGCAGAGAAGACTGGGGAGGGAGGGGGCTGGCCGAAGCCAGGCTTCCAGACCTTACCTCTCCTGAGAAGTCCTTTTCCAGCCTCACCCACATCCTCTCACTGGGTCCTCAGAGTTTCAAGGGACCGGTGATCATTGATGCCCATGTCACATATGAGGAAAGTGGGGCTCAAAGGATTCAGAGACTTGGAAGACAGAAGTGCAGCTGGCTTTGCAGTGGGCTACCTGAGCCTCAGAACCTCCAGGGCCTACAAGGAAGCCAGCCCTACCCTGTAATCCCAAGGGGCCGTTGGCATGGGATTCAGGGCCACATGAGGGCGGTCTGCTGCCTCTGAGCTTAGGCTGGGAGCAGTGCAGTACAGGAGCAGGAGCTGGCCGGGTGGTCAAGGCATTCAGGGAGGGCTTGGGGAAAGGAAATTCAGCAGGCAGGAGGCTTCTGCTGTCCCAGGTACAGTGTGAGCAGTGGCAGAACAACCCAACCTGGGTCAGGTTCTGGCAAATGCCTCCCAGAGCGAGGACTGTGGAGGCCTGAAAGAACTGCTTCTCCCCAGAGAGTGAGCCTGGGGCCTCCCCAGCTCTCCTCACCCAGCCCTTCTCCCAGGTCCACCACATCAACGCCAACTACTTCCTGGACATCACCTCCATGAAGCCTGAGGACATTGAAGACAATATCTTCAGCTTCTCGTCCACCTTTGAAGACCCGTCCACGGCCACCTACATGCAGTTCTTGAAGGAGGGACTCCGGCGTGGCCTGCCCCTACTTGAGTCCTAGTGTGTCACCGGGCCACTGGGCACAGGGCTGGGTGGTCCTTGGCCATCTCAGACTGGAGAAGCTCCTCATGCCTCCTTATCCTCAGCTGCCTCGCAGGGTCCTTGAGGGTCAACTGTGGGTGACCACCCAGCTCTGCCTCAGTGATGAGAGGTAGACAGAAGGAGCTTGGACTGATGGAGGATGCACCATGAGCTCTGTGGCCCCCAAGTCTTTCCCTACTCAGCTGGCTTCAGAAGCTACTCAAGATCTGACTTTAACTCTTCCCAGAAGGAAACATGAGGGAGCCTCAGTCAGGGGACCCAAAGGCCCAGCAGCTCTTCCGTCTACACAGAGCTGTTCTTGCTAGCCATACCCCAGCTGCCCTTCTCTGATGTCCCCAGCCAGGGTCAATCACAGCAGGTGACAACCTTCTGGAACCTTGAGTAGAGCCCCCCTGCCAATGTGGAACGACACTGTACCACAGCTGCTCCCAGACGCCTCGGTGGGCCTTATGCTGCTTGGGGTGCCCCTGTTTTGGGGCCTGGGAAGTTTCCCAGGAAGTAGGCCTCTGCCATTAAGAAGGACCCACCGAGGGGCCCAGAGGGCCAGGACCAAGGCACTCCCACCACCTGCTCTAGCAGAGGTCATAGCAGGACTGTGGGAGCCAGGGTGTCCTGACACCTCCTTCTCCTCAATCCCTGACTCCATGGAAGTACAGCCCCGCCAAAGAACAGCCTGTACCGAGCCAGCACCGCCTCTGCTACCAGGGGCACCCCAGACCAGCTTGTCCACTATGGGACACCTGCCAACTCTCCTTGGCCACTCTTGGGGCCTTCATCCATGTCCTGAGCCACTGACCATAGCCAGTCTCTTTTTTATACATGCAGGAAGTGTTTTTATGTGAACTTTCTCATGGTTTTTAGGTATTTTTTATAACCACAGCGCTGAGGAGAAAGAAGAGAGCATTGGCTCCCCGAGCAGCAGCCCCATGATGGCTGGATCTGAAATCCTAGATGGATCTAGCTTGATGCCTTTGCAGTTGCACCTGTGGGAAGCAGTAGTCTCTCTTCCATCTCCTCTTTTAGACTTTTAAAAACAGTCTTCAGAGGATGAGTGTACCACACCCCCAGCTCTATCCTGCCCACATAGGCCAAGAAGGTATCTTTCGGCTTTTCCAATGAAGGCCTTGAAGTCGGCCTGTCCTTCACATGCCTGACTCTTCCCCACCCCCTCATCCCAACAGGGGCTCCATCTTGAACCTGACAGGAAGAAGGCAGACTTGTCCCTGCATCTGCTGAGTCCCCTGCGACCCTGCTGTCCCCATGTGGAGCCTGCCTTGGCCAGTCCTTCTCTTCATTGGACACTAGGTGTAACAACAGCAGCAGGTTACCAAGAGCCTTCTGTGCCTGGGGCACTTTGCTAAAATGACAAATAGTTTCTCATTTAATGCCCACAACAAACTTGTGAGATAGGTGACCATTTCCATTTTGCAAATGAAGAAATGAATCTTAGGGAAGCAAAGTGACCAAGGTCACTCAGTGCTAGAGTTGAGATTCAAACCCACATGTAACTCCCAAGCCTGTGTCTTGATTTGGGGGTGTTTTATTTGGCACCACACCCCCACCTCTCTCCTTGCCTGTTTTCACTGAGGTAAAAATCATGCCTCATTCACCTCAGCTCTAGATGGCCTGAGCCCTTAAGTTCAGCCAAGTTCCTTGTGCCCTGGGAGATGGTACTTCCTGCCCCTTTCAGGGAGAGAGGCCACTGGAGTCTGTCTCAGTACCTCTACCAGTCGGGCCGGAGCCTCCCAGCCTCAGTCGAGCCTCTCCCCTCCCTCCTGCTGCTCCTGGAGGGCTGACTCCACATCAGGCAGTCCTGGGCTCCAGGAAAGCCCTTACTACTAAACTTTCTGAATCTTCTTCATCTGATGCCTCTGCCCATCACCAGCCAGGGAACAGTCCCCAGCTGCACTTTTGTCACCTCCCTGCCACTTCCCTCCCTCAACTCTAACATTTCCTATAATAAAATTGGAGAGACTAGGGTAGCTGTCAGTGTTTTTCCTTTGAACAGTTTGTTTAGTTTGTTCCTTCCTTGGCCTGACTTCCTCCTCTTTTGTGACTGGCTTGGCAGTTGGGCAGAGAAGAATGTGACTGGGGTGTCTCCAGGGTCTATCTTGTCTGTCACCAAAGGACTTGAGTGACTTGCCTAAAATCAGTTTGTGACAGACCAAGTAGTAGAATTGATTTTTTTGAGAATCTGGTGCCCTGTGTCTAGAAAGATCCAGAAGTTAAGCCCATTGTCTAAGAAGTGGAGTTTGAGAAAAGCATTGGGTGATTTTGAGACATGTACTTTAGTAAAGATTTATAAAAGTGTTGAAGCAGAAGAGGGAAAGGAAAAACACTGGACAGGGACTGAGTCTCAAAGCCTAGCACTGACCTGCTCCACAGGGAAGGGCTCTAGAGCATAAACCACACTACAGTCAGACCAGCCTTTCATACCTTATATTGATCAATAACTTGGGGAAGTAGAGAAAATATCCGGGTTAGGAGGCTCTGTTCTCCTCATTGCAAGAGGACTTAAATGGGACATCAAAACAACATCTATACCAGGAGAGTGGATTTGCATGCTCTTCTATTGCCCAGGAGGGAGACGTGATGATTAAAGCAGTTTGCCATTCCAGAGAGCTGGACCTGGAAATCAGCCCTCATCATTTGAACATGGTGGGGCTTGAGATAGATGACTTGACTACCAGATCTCTGGCTAAGACCAGTTACCTAACTTGTGGGGCCCACTGTGAAATGAAAGTACAATGAAAGACCCCTGTTTTTAAAAATATATAATAATATTTTTGTTCAACGCTGGACCATACATAATCCCTAAGATTATAATGGAGCTAAAGTTTTCTTATCTTTTAGTACTTTTACTGTACCTTTTCTGTTTAGATGTACAAATACTTACCATTGTAATAATTGCCCACAGTATTCGGTATCATACTGTGCGGGCTTGCAATCTGGAGCAATAGGTGGATAGTAGGCTATACCATCTAGGTTTGTGTGAGCACACTCCGCGATGTTCATACAGCACCATCAGCCGAGGATACATTTCTCAGAGTGCATTGCCCTTATGAGGCATGCATGACTATAATTTAAAGAGGGCAACAACTGGGCAGTAAACCAAGTATTGGATTCTGGGTGTGGAGCCTCCTGTAACTACACGGACAGTTCATCTAGGATGCCAGCCGTCCCTGTCAGATAAGGACTGCAGCCTGAGAGCCAGACATGCCATGTGCTGAGGGCAGAAGAAGCAATGCCTACAAATGCCATGGAGACAGCACGGTGAAGGTTTGCGCACAGAGAGTGGGCTTGTGAACTTGAAAGCAATGTAGAGCTCCCCCAGTGTCATCTAACTCTTTAATCAGCAAACTGGATATACTGTGGGGCGGGGGGGTGGACAGATAAAGGCTAAAATAGAAGAAAGCTACGAAGCGCTAGAGGGCATGAGTCATATTCTTGCTGGAGAGAGCCTTCGGAGAGAACCTTGGTTGCGAAGCCAGGAAGAGACAGGCAGGCGAGATAAAAGTCAGATTCAGAGAATGGTCAGTATATATTTGCATAGGCGTGAGGCCAGCACCCCTGTTTTATGGCTGAGCAGCAATACAAGCTTCGGCTTCGGGCAGAGCAACAATGAAGCGTGGACAGCGGCGTGACACCACTAATCAGGTCTCAGGGATCTCCAGGCGCCTTCAGTCCTCTTTTCCCAGGCACTCAGACTTGCGCGGGGGAGTGGCATCGAGGGGGGCGTGTCTCCGCTCCGTCCCCGCCCCCACTGGGTCAGTCTTCAGAGGGCGCTCGGTGCGCAGCTGCAGATGATCGCTTCCGGGGAGGGGGCGGGTCAGCGGAAGTGAGGGTGGCGGAGGCTGGGCCGACGGTTGTGGTAGGAGGGGCCGTGAGGTGAGTGAGTCTGGGAGCCGGAGTCTGAGGTGAGAAAGGTTCAGGGCCTGCCGGTAGGCGGGAGCGCGCGTTTCGCGGCCGGCGGTACCCTGAGGTTGTTGCGCAGCGCTGTGCGGAGCCCGCGGCTTCTGTCCCCGAGCAAGTTCTTGAGGGACCCCGTTGTCATCATCATTTGGCCGAGGGAAACTGAGTCAAGGGGTAGCTGCTAGATACACTAGACGTTTCTCGCTGCTAGACACACGGGACCTTCCGCGACAGTTGCCCTGCCGTCTCCTCGCTGAGACCGGCCTCGGCCCGGGGGCTCCCGCGCCTGTGGGTGCAAAGGGCCGCTGGCAGGCGGCGGGGACTTGGCCGACCTTGGCCCGGGTCGGGACGGCGTCGCGGGGGAGGGGTCGCCCGAGGGCACTGTTCCGCGCCAGGGATCCTCGTGGGGGCTGACTGACGCGCACGGCCCGCGCGGACGCCGCCCGCGGGTGCGCTTGTAAAGTTTCGAGAGCGCCGCGGCCTCGGCGGGGCGCCCGGGCTAAGGGCCGCGGAGGCGAGGTCCTGCTCCGGAGGAGCTCACGGCTCCCTCGCTCGGGAGACCGCGCGAGAACGCGTCCAACTGCCGCCGCAGAAGGGGCCAGGGCAGCGCCGAGCCAGAGCAGGAGCCTTCTTCTGCGGTGACACGTGGGGCGGGGTTCCGGCGCGAAGTTGGTGTTCATTCCTCCCTGAATTCCGCGGATGCTCAAGCGCGGGCCGGCCGGCGGGGAGCTATGCGCGGGGGTAGTCTCGGCCTCCGGACCAACCACGCGTTACCGAGTTACTTAGTTTCTCTGTTGAGCGTCCTCCCAAGGAGAGAGAACTTGCTGAGGGTGACGAGGAAAGGCCCTGACCCTGTCGTGGGATGGGGAGGGTGATGCGCGAACAGAGCTCTGATGAGGAATGCAGAATGAGCCTTGGGCACGGGCGCTGGTGTTTCCAGCAGAGGCAGTAGTCGACGGGGACTCGAGGTGGTGTGTTGAGAGCTGGTAAGAGGACAGTGTGGCGAGAGGGCAGAGGTCAAAGGAGAAGGAGACAGTGTGGATGTGAAGCCAGACTACAGGCCTTGTCACTTGCCGGGAGCTTGGTTTAGAGAGGGCAGGGAGAATGGTGTTGGCTATCGTGGAGACTCCCTTGGCCCATACTCAGGAGTCCAGATTTTATCCTGTTGGCCCTAGCAAGCCAGTTTTAAACACAGGAGCGATAGGATTAGCAGTGTGTTTTGGAAAGCTACCGTAAGGCTGTCCCCAGAGGGTTAGGGTTGGAGTGGCATAACAGCACTGTTAAGTGATCTTCTTCAAGGCATTGACGTTCAGCACAGAGCCTGGCACACTAGGGGAATTTGATAAAGGGCTTGTAGTGAATTGAAAAGATGGAGCCTGCGCCAGAGGCAGCAAAATCCGAACCTGACTTTTGGTGCTTTCTTTACTGCATGACCACTGAGTGACCTTAGACAGATCCTTTCTCTCTTCATCTTCTTTTCCCTTTTTCATAAAATGACCCCTCCTCTCCCGAGGTAGAAGAGGAACACTCCAAGGGAGGTCTCCAGAGGACTGTCAGTCCAGTCTCAGGCTCCCCAACAACTTTTCACCCAGTGTTCCTTGCCTGCCTGAGTTGACAATCTAGTCCACCTTTGCCTGCTTTTGCAGCCCTATAATCTTCTCCCCCTTTACAGATCCCTCACCTTCCTATGCTGCACCTGTGCTCATGCTGTTTTCTTACCTTCCTACTCCCTCTGAACTCATCATGGGACCAGGACATTGAACTTAACCTGGCCACATGCCTAGTCTACCTTATTCTCAGTCTTTCTTAGAATAAAAGTGTCCAGGTCCTCTCTCTCTGCTGGACTGTGAGTTCCTTGAAAGCACGACTGTGTTTCACTCCTTTCATAACCTCTATAATACCCAGCACAAGGCCTGGCACTAAAGTATTGTTGGAGTTTGAGGAACAAGGCTATGGCATAAGCTCACAGATTACATTTGCTCACCATGCAAGGACAGCTATGAAGAGTGCAGTCACAAGTGACTCCATCAGTCTGTGGCATATTTTAAATTTCATTAAGCGCGTTAAAATACCCCATTTCACTGACCCTTAAGGTAACCTAGAGTGGCAGCTTTTCCTATCTCCTTTTTTTTGATGGAGAAACCAACATTCAGAAAGGTTACATGACACTTTCCTGCAGCTACAAAAGCCAGTTGGCTACGCCAGGGGAAAGAGGGTGGAAAGGAAATTGGCTCTTGTGGTCCAGTAGACAGATTGGCATGAACTGGCTGTTGATTCTTACCCCTTGTAGGGGCCCAGCACTGCTAGGCTGGGTGGCAAATACTGTGGTTTTGTGTCTCATTTTCAAGGAATACTGGGCTTGGATAGTACCTTTAGTTTGGCTGTCCCATGAGCTTTCTAGCTACCAAGATCTGTGTGTGTGTGTGTGTGTGTGTCTTGTCCTCCCCACCTCTTTTTTGCAATACTGGGGAAAGAACCCAAGTATTCACATTAGGCTGCATCTCCAGCCCTTGTTTTATTGCTTATTTTGACAGAGGGTTAAAAAAAAAAAAAAAAAGAGGGTCTCAGTAAGTTGCCCAAGATGGGCTGTAACTTGTGATCCTCCTGTCTCAGCTTCCTAGGGTGCTGGGATTATAGACATGTACCACTGTGCCTTGTTCTTTTGAAGTTTTGCCTCAGGAAACCTTAGAGCCCTGGAAGTCTCTCCAAGTTAGCCAAGCTTACCCAGCAAGTCTAGAAAGAACATAACCTGGATAAGTCAGTATTGAGAGCAGCCTTTTGGGCTGGTTTCCTCCCCTATGAAACATCAGAGGTCTCAGTTGTCTCCAGGGGCTGGTTTTGTGGGCTTGTGTGTTAGCTACTGAGTCCCCACTGTGGGGCTTGTTTTACAGGAAGGGAAATCTGGTGCTCCTCAAGATGGCCTGATATGAAGAACTCCCACCTTTGGGCTCTTCAAGGTGCCCTGAGGCTGCCTTGTCCTTCAAGTGCAGGAGCTGGTTGAACTATCAGGAATGGAAGCAAATGTGGTAAGGGATAATCCCAGGGCCAGGGTAGAGGGTGGGATCATTGAGCACTGGGCCTGCTGAAGTGCTGTACGAGGCCCTGAGGTTCCAGTTAATTCTTTCATTCCTCTGGAACCTTGGAATTGGAGCAAGGCTGTCCTGCCACCTCATGTCCCAGGAAGAACCTACTGATCTTAGAGACATTTCAGAAGTCAATGTGTTTCTGCCTTTTGTGCAGAGGGACTCCCCAATGGTCCCTACAAGCAGCTAACTGCCAGCCTTTCACTGGGCCCTCCCAGGAACGACTACCTTAGCAGCAGCAGGTGAAAGCTAGCAGCCAGAGAACCTGTCCTCACTCATAATTGAAACTTGATTTATTCCCTGGGAGTGAGGAATTCATACTCCTTGCTGAAGAGGAAAGCAAAAGAACAGAAGTTGGAGTCATTGTCCCTGAAGATGTGGCTGTCTCTTTTTCCTCTAGACTATCCCAATCTGGCAAAACAAGCCACATGGATCTTCTCGAAGTGTAGTGAGAAGAATCGGGACCAATCTGCCCCTGAAGCCATGTCCCCGGGCATCCTTTGAGGTGAGTGTGCTGGAAAAGCAAAGAAAGTAGAAGCCCAAGAGTATAGGAGGACAGTGCTGCTTCTGTGCCTCAGACCTCTTGGCATTTGTCAGTGCAGCTGCTTACCCAGTCACTTTTTCATTTTGTCAAGAAGTATTTACTAAGTGCTTCTAATAGATCCTGGCCACCATCTCTTCCTGGTTGCACACAAAGCCATGACCACAACAGTCAGACTTCCAGTTTGCTCATAAATTAATAATCTTGTATCTCATCTTTGTTTCTTCTGTCAAGTGACTGTGCTCTGAGTGTTTGCCTGCAACGTGATGGGTTCCCACATGAACACTGAGTGCTGTGACTCTTAGTTGAAATCTGCTTTTCTCATTAACCCCTAATGACTTGGCTACTTACACAGTATTTTTAGTGTTTCTCTGAGTCCTCAAGCCCCCTTCCTCTTCCTAGCCAAATATGGCTGCTCCTTTACTGAGCTATTTCAGTCTTACCTCTGGATCCAGGGAGCAGATTCCTGCCTGGTCCAAGTCTGTGAGACCTACTTATGTAACAGAAAACTGTGTAGCTGCCCAGCTGCCTCCCTGTAGGAACTTGTGTTGCAGCATCAACTCCGGGTTAAATGATTAGGGTGTGTTGAGTTTGGGAAACTGGGACATAAAATACTTATACTTTCTGCCTAAACAAAAGAGACAAATGTATGTATGAAAAGACATTGGCCTAGGCAGAAACAGAAGTGAAGGAGCTGAGTTTGTGTATAAGAGGCTAACTGCAAATTTTTAAGGGACTGGATCTGGAGTTTGAAGTGGTGTCCAGGTTGGTGTTAAGAGTCAGGAATGGACTTGGAGGTGTGTCTTAGTGGGGGGCTGTCCTATAACCCAGATTGTCAGCTATTCAGAATTGCTTAAAGAGCATGGGCAGGTTGGGGTCCTAGCTGCCTCAGAAGCATCAGAAACAAAGGGAGATATAGCTCAGTGTGACTAACTCCATGGAATTTGCCCCTACACTTGACTGGTACACTGTCCAATCTAGTCTGTTAGCCAGATGCTTCTGGACAGACAATCAAGGACAAAAGCTTCTTCAAAGCAAGAGTTTGTGTAGCTGGCATTTACTAATCACATACTATGTGTCAGGCAATGTGCTAAGTACTTACCTCTGTTAACTCATTTAATTTACAAGAGCAGTGGAACAGTTAAAGCTAATTCAGTAAAGCAAATGGAAGCTTCCCTGAAATGGCCCATCTTAGCAGAGTTGTTAGGTCAGTGGAAATCCTCCTCTGTGTGACTGAGGCTTGTCACTTAACTCCTGTGAGTACTAGATTCCTTAACCCTGGACCCACCTCCCAATCTGCAGCAGAAACATTTGCATTTAACTCATGTATAGGTGTATTGTTTGATTAACTACTCCTAGATTTTTGTTGTAAATATTTAATAAAATCTTACTGATTTAAATTTTATCATATATTAAACCATGAGAATAAAAAATGGAAAGTAAATTACCTATGATCATAGTCCTGACACTGTTCATGCAATTTCTTTCTGTTTTTCTAGATACATGCTTTTGTACTTTGTTTTACTAACAGTCAGCATATGATTGAATCTTCCTAATTTCATATGGTATCGTTTACTCAGTTGTTCTGTTCCTTGGTGGTTGTTCTTTGGGTTGAGGAGCTATTTTAAGAAATTCCACTATGGTCACTTTTGTATAATTAATAATTTGTTATTTAAATATTTAGGCTTGGTGTGGTGCCACATGCCTGTAATCCTAGCATTTGGGAGGCTGAGGCAAGAGGATCACTGTGAGTTCGAGGCTAGCCTGCACTATATAGTGAGGCCAGCCCAGTCTGAATTACCCTGTAACAAAAATAAATAAATAAAATCTAAATATTCAGATTACTAGGTTTTCTTTAAACAACAGTGCTGTAGATTTCTTTTTTTTTTTTATTTTTTTTTTTTGCGGCACCGGGGATTGAACTCACAACCTCGCGCCTGCCAGGGCAGGCGCTTAAGGCACTGAGCCAAACTCCCGGCCCTTGTAACTGTAGATTTCAATTAGTTGTAGGATTCAATCCCCAAGCACCAAAAAGCAAACCAACCAGTTAACTACAAGAATGTAAGAGCTGGGAAAAATTTCTTGTTGATATAACAAGTTGTTGACCTATGTTCTCATAACTAAAGGGCAAAATGGTTTTAGGCAATAGTGTCTCTATGAAAAGGTAACACAGACCAGTTCCAGAAGACCCTCAGTGAATACACAATTTTGCTTCCCAACAGACCCTGCCCAACATCTCTGATCTATGTTTGAGAGATGCACCCCCAGTCCCCACTCTGGCTGACATTGCCTGGATCGCTGCAGATGAAGAGGAAACATACGCCCGGGTCAGGTAGCTAAGGCAGTAGCCAGTTTACTAGAGGGTAGAGAACTTCTTCCCAAAGTGGCAGGCAGCAAGGAAGGTGCTTGTGACAGGCTGGAGGCAATCGGAATGCGAGCTGTGTACTGGGGTGGGGGTGGGGATGGGGTGGCTTGCTGTCGGTGATGGACATATTTGTCTTTCTCTGGTTCAGGAGTGATACACGCCCCCTGAGGCATACCTGGAAGCCCAGCCCTCTGATTGTCATGCAACGCAATGCCTCAGTGCCCAACCTGCGTGGGCCTGAGGAGAGGCTTCTGGCCCTAAAGAAGCCAGCCTTACCAGCCCTAAGCCGTACCACTGAGCTGCAGGATGAGCTGAGCCACTTGCGCAGCCAGATTGCCAAGATAGTGGCAGCTGATGCAGGTAGGAGGCTGTCCTTTTACCCTCAGCTTTTGAACAGGATAGAGATAAGGGAAATGGTGGTCCTTGATTCAGAAAGACTTGGGTCCACGGCTTGGGTTGTCTGAGACCCAGCTAACCTGTAGTGTCCACCAAAAATTTCATTTTGGGCTGAATGGTTTGGCCAAGAACTACCACAAGACATACCCTTTTCAAGCACTTACTTCCCTTTCCTTGTTCTTTCTCCTGGAGATCACCTGTCTGCTTAGATAAGGCAGAACCACTAGAAATGGGTGAGAGCCTGCTTTGAACAGAGGCAGCCAACAGATGGATCTCTCTCAACATGCTCAACACCTCTCAGCCATAGCTCCCAAACCTTATCAGTTGGTGGAGCATAAATATCCTAGTGTTCTCTCTGAAATCATCATGTTCTTAATTTTCTAATGTGGAGGTTAATTGCACTTAAAGTTTTCTATCTCTTGGCTACTTTTTTTTTTTTTTGACCATCCAAGAGACAAACAGAAGTAGTTTATATAAACTCAGAATGTTTCTTAGAAATTGTAGAAATTCCATGAAAATTTGGGAAACTAGGAAGGCCTCAACAGTTTAGTTTTGTTCAAAACATTCTAGAGTATAGCAAGATTCAAAGAAGAGTTAAAAGTGCTATCTCAGAGAAACGGACAAATGCAGGACTTGCCTCTGTCACTGTTGCTTGTTTAAAACAGGGCTGTAACTTCATAGCACACTGTAAAATAGAGCTTTTAGGAGCCAACACCTTTGTGGGATGATTTCTTTGGCCCTCCTGAAACATTGGAAAAACCTAATGCTTCTCCATCTTCATGAGCCCCTGACTGGGATGGATAATAGAGGAACCACACTGGCTACAGACACCATCCTGGGCTCCCCAGAATGTCATGTTGTCAGGCCAGGAAATGAGTATGTTCTGCAGGCAGTGCTTATAGGGAGAAGATATCACTGCTATACTGCAGCCCCCATGTCCATCCATGCCTGTTGTTTTCTCTTTCAGCTTCGACTTCATTAACGCCAGATTTCTTATCTCCAGGAAGTTCAAATGTCTCTTCTCCCTTACCTTGTTTTGGATCCTCATTCCACTCTACAACTTCCTTTGTCATTAGTGACATCACCGAGGAGACTGAGGTAGAGGTCCCTGAGCTTCCATCAGTCCCCCTGCTTTGTTCTGCCAGCCCTGAATGTTGTAAAACAGAACACAAAGCTACCTGCAGCTCGTCAGAAGAGGATGACTGTATATCTCTGTCCAAGGCCAGCAGCTTTGCAGATATGATGGGTATCCTGAAAGACTTTCACCGGATAAAACAGAGCCAAGATCTGTAAGTACTGATAGGGCACTCTGGTGATTTAAGTCACCCGTGGCCAATGGGTTAAAAAACTTAGATAGTAAATTATCAGAGTAACCATGTTACTTTGTGCACAGAGCTTGCCAGCTATGTGCTTGCTAGAGCCTATGCCCCCAGTTTGAGCAACACTTTACGTTTATTAGGTAAAGTTACCCGCACCAAAGTTAGACTAGTAGAGATTTTAGAAGGTTCATCTATTCCAGCTTATGTCTCTAGGTGGTTTTGGTGGAAGGAGAATTTCTTAAAGTGGTCCATAATGCAAAACCCTACAAATTCAAAGATTTGAGAACAATGCTTTTGAAATTCATAAGTAGTTCCCTAATCTGGCTGCCCATCAGAATTGGTTCAGATTTGTTAAAAATACATCTTAAGCAGAATCCCCAAAGAGTAGAGCTTTAACCATTTATATTGAAGTGTGAGGGAATCTGGGGAAGCCTGCAACTGAAGCAAGAAACTCATCTAGTAGGAAAACCCTTGTAGTGTTTTTCCAACTGTGGTCTGAGTAACTTCCTTGGGGCTCACAGAGGAGCTTGTTCAAATACAGGTCTCTGGGCATTTTAGTTTGAGATCCAGGCTTTAATGGCCAGCACCTAAGTGGTACAGCTACATTCGTTAATGCAGGGAAAGTTGTTCTGAGAGCTTGGAGGTGAGATCTCTTTAGAGTTGATGAAGTTCTTGTTAAAGGGAAGATTACATTGTACAATGATTTGTTTTTGTCTTAGTGGCCTTCCTATCCTCTGAAAATGAGACAAGAGCAAGCAACTTACTGCTTCCTGGCTGTTATCCTTTAAGTAAATCAGGCATACTTTCTGTGGCCCAAGCTAGGTTAGTCATACTGACCTTGCATTCCCAAATTCAGCTACTGCTGCTACTTTTGCTCTGCCTTGAGTGTATTTCTTCTGGTGACAGTGTTTTACAGATTGATTCTCAGACTTCTTTTATTTGCCTCTTTAACCAAACTACCCAAGGCCCTTATTGCCAAGCCCCTCCTCCCTCCCACTTGTACTCTTGAGACCTTTTCTCCCTTATAATGGAGGAGCTGGGACAATGACTAAAAATGGTAACGTAGCCCAGTGAGCAAAGATTCAGAAATGTTAATACACCAGGGGCAATTCCTTGATTTTACTTTTAAGTTTTAATAATCAATTATAGCCCTCATTTATTGCCTAAAAAGCAGTTATAGAGAACCTATGGCATGCGTGGCACAGGAGGCTTTTTTTTTTTTTTAAGAGAATACTTTATTAGTTTCTATAATTAAACCCACATAGATAACCTTACTGTTTTGTTTTGTTTTGGTACCAGGGATCAAACTCACAACCTCGCACCTGCCAGGCAGGTGCTTACGCCACTGAGCTAAATCCCCGGCCCTGTTTTTTGTGACAAGGTCTCACTGTGCAGTTCAGGCTGGCCTTGAACTCACTTTGTAGCCCAGGCTGGTCTCGAATTCACAGTGATCCTCTTGCTTCAGCCTCCTGAGTGCTGGGATTAAAGGTGTGCACCACCATGCCTGGCTAAGACCTTACATATTTAATACAGTGCATTACCCCTGTACAAATGGAAAAAAAAAATTAACGTTTCTAGACCTATGGCTGTTAATTTCTGTACAATGCCAACTCAACATGGTACAGTCTGTCTCATCATGGAAAGCTGTAAGATTTACCACCACTGGCCTAACAACCACAAAATAGTGAGGATGTATGTAGGTTCACTACAATTTCAATTATTTTCTATGTATCTAGGATCCATTTATATGATAAATCAGGTAATTTGATTCTATCCCAATTTGGAGTTGATTTTGTTCCCAAGAGTTTATGATATGAATGTTTTGCCAATTCTGGATCGCTTATTTAAAAAGTCTGTAGATAGATTAGTAGAGAATCTTCAGCACACCTTTTTTTCAGAACTAATAAGGTTCAGAATGGCCAAGAGTCATTAGTCCCTTCGCCTGCAGAACCTACAAGAAAAGTGTTACTAAGAAAAGATAGAAAGTAGGAAAAGAAGCTAGCCACTAGAGGCCAACTCCAATAAGTTGATGGTCCTTTATTTTGCCCACACTTCATAGCCACTGGAGGATGTACTAAAACATTCTGGATAGGGGACCCGGAACCAGCTATCTTGGTTTTTAAGTCTGGATTCACCACTTAATTTACTTGAGTGGCTAGTGACCGGGCAAAGTGCATCTTTCTGGGCTTCAATGATCTGTCAGTAAGAGGGTCTTACACTGTCATAGCACCTATCTCAAAAGATTGTTGTGGGGATTCAGCAAGAGTCCCAGCAAATACTTCCTAAATGTATTGTTTTGTCTCCAGGACCCGGCGTTTAATGAAGGAAGAAGACCCTGCTGTGCTCATTTCTGAGGTCTTAAGAAGGAAGTTTGCTCTGAAGGAAGAAGATATCAGTAGAAAAGGAAACTGATAGCACTCCACCCTGCAAACTCAGTCTCACGCTCCTGGAATTTCTCAATAGCTGCCTTCCTCACCGCAGGTGTTTCTGCCTCAGTTAGGAATCTTTTGCGACAGGTCTTGCTAACAAGCTAGAGCTTGGAAAGAAAAAAGCTGGATTATGTTTCCTATACTTCAAACCTTAGCAGAAGCTAAGGCTTGTGGTTTGAGCTGAGACATTTGTTACAGGTAACTGTATAGGGTTGCTTAGTTTATGGGGTAAGATAGACGTTTCTTGTATTCTCTTGCCCTTTTGTGAAAAGTAGGTCCTAAATGAATGAATGACTTCACTGCATTAGGTCCCATAACTTGTCTCACTAAACACTTTGTGCCCAGCTGTCACTCACTCTCAGCAGCTTCCTTGTAGCACAGCAGGGCTGTAGGGAAGGAACTGTGTTTATGTACATGTTCACAAGGCAGGAGGATCTTATGCTGCTCCATCATAAATATACAACAGTGCCCAGCAGTCACCCTTCCCTGTCTAGTTGGAGAGGTCAGGTCGCTAGACCAGTCAGTATTTGGGCTGCTACTGGGAGGCCTAGATGGTTTTTTTCTGAAGCATATTTTATAATACTGTACAACCAGATCTACCCTCCAAGGCCTTGGAGCCTCATCAGTTCCACTGATTAAAACTGTTTTTTCCATGGACTTTAGTTTAAGTCCAGTAGGAAAGAGAAACAAGGTGGGGAAAGAACATACCATCCTTCTTCCAGGCCCTGGACTGACTTCTCCTTTGGGTTGGGCCAAGGTTTGCACCTACTGCATCATGCATGACTCAGATGCCCTTTCTCTGTGGTATGTATACTGTGTGTTTGGGTTGAAACACTACCTGGCATTAAATGAAGGATTTGGAGTAATTTCCTTTGTCCATTTCTGAGTTGTGGTCACCCTGAATCTCTTAGGAATAGAGGATTCCTGTTAATTTGAGGTATATGAACTTTCTTAAACAGGCTTCTGGCTTCCTCTCTTTCTTCATAAGGTCCTGCCAATTAATAAGAAAACACTTCCCAGGGCATTCTGAAGAGATTTTCCCCTCAACTCTTAAAAGCAGTTCCATCTTATAACTTGCAGGTTTGCCCACCTAGAGGTGGTTTAAGCCTTGGACACCATACCTGCAACGTGAGAAACTGTACCTGTTGGATGATGCCTTGGATAGAACACAGGCCAAACAGACTTTTGTGCAGGTTAGAACCCATGGCAGTGACACAGTATGTATTATTAAAAAGTTGCTTTTTTAAAAATAAAATCGGTAATGTTCTAATTACCACCAAAGCCAGCATTACAAACATTAACATGTTTTACAAAGGGGATTTTCTCCCAGAAAGGTGGGATGAGTTCCCTTCCACCTTGTGAAGGAAAAATTATCAGCCACATCCTGATTGTTTTATTGCTCAGGAATTTTAAGGGAGAGATATTTAATCAAAGTGTGTGTTTAAAATGCTGTACAGTTACCACAAAAATAAAATAACAACAAAAAAGAATGAGGTTATTACCATTCTCCCTGTTTCCTTTCCCATCCCTACCTCCACACACTTGTCTTGGGGAATTTGCCTTATCTCCCAAAATGGCATGAGAAACAATGATTCCAAGCTCAGGTAAGTGGGTAAGATTTCAGCCAGAGATGAAAACAGGCAAGGACCCAGCCAGGCATCTGAAAAGACAGAGGGGGCTCTGCACAGGCTGAATGATAGACCCTTCAGTGAAGGGATAAGTTCCCCTGCTTCCGCAGTACTCATCACAGACTCATTCAAGGAATTCACCAGCCACCCTCCTGAGGGAAAAGCATGATTCCAGTCATACTGTCTCAACCAGTGGCAGCTGCCTGCTTTATTTACACAAAGTGCTTGATAATGACAGCTTAATCCTATGTTGCCTTCCCACTTCAACCCCCACCTCCACCTAAAAGGTATTTTCTACCATTTTAAGATGCTTTCAGAACCAGACCTTCATATAAACATTCAAAATTGGTGCCTGATAACTTGATTACCTTCAGAGTCCTGGGTAAGGAGCAAATCAGGCTTCAGATCTAGCTGAGTATGCTCAACCTGGTATTCAGCCTGAGGCCTGGCTGGAAAACACCCCAGGCCCTGATGCCAGGTGTTGCTTACATCTTGGAAAGGAGCTCTAGTGTTGTGGGCAATGACTCGTTGGCCCTGAGAATCTTCAGTAAAAAGCTGACTCCAGGATTCTTTGTCATTCTTTTCACTATCCCAGGAAAAAACGGAAACAAGACAGGGGTTTTGTTTCACTGACTCTGTGTTTTCTCTGCTCCAGGATCCCTGGGAAGTTTGGAGGAGCACAGAAGGCTGCCTGTTTTCTTTGGCAGACACTTTCCTTCCTGATTTAGCTTTGTCCAAGAGCTGATGGCATTTGCCCCCAGGTGGTCTGACATTCTCCATGTTCTGATAGTTCTCAGATTCATAAAACCATTCCCTTTTCTTGGAAGAATCCTCCTTTTGGTCCTGCAAACAAGAACTTTCCGAGTCCTGGGTGAAGGAAAAAGCCAATGGGACCTTACTGTCTCCAGCACAGACTAGGGTATTAGGTTGAGACACAGACAGCATAGTCGAAAATGGGGTTCTCACACTGTGGTGGCCAGAAGTCTTGTGGGACTTAGGAGAAAATCCAGTTTCCCGGATGTCTTCAGGGGTTGAAGTGGCCAGAGGGGATGCTATGCAGTCATCCTCCGAGTCCTGGATCAGACAGTCTAGCCGAGTTGGATCTTTCTTGGACTCTCTGTTGATTTGACTTTCTGTATGAGATGAAACACTTCTCTGGTTAGCAACATCTTTCATTCCTAGAAAAACAGGAGTGGACAAATATAATGTAGGAAAATAGTTGGCTTTTTCTAAAATCAATACCAGCTAATATTACTACCTAGGGCAGGATTACTTTTTTTTTGGTACAAGGGATCGAACTCACAATCTCATGCTTGCCAAGCAGGCACTTATGCCGCTGAGCTAAATCCCCAGTCCAGGCAGGATTACTTAAGATTCTTCAGATAACTTTGTAGCTAATGGTCCTTTGAATCTTGCTATTCTTTCATGAATGTTTTTTTCTAAAATAAGATCTTATACTTCCTTAGTGAAATACTGTATATGGATGCTTCCCATGACCTACCTCTACCTAATAAAGTTAAACATGGCACGCCATCAGACTACAGCCTACTTTTCCAGCTTAGTTTTCATTTATGTGGTTTAAAATGAAGCACATCAGTTTTGCTTGTTTATTCACTATAGTTTCTCCTAAACAGTGATCCTGGCCAAATATGTAGCACTAAATATTTTCCTTTAAAAAAAACGCTCAACACACCAGTTTTGTAGGGTCTCAAAGGTCACATTAACCACACAACTCTGAAACCTGGTGACAATATGAAGAACACACTTTCCCAACTACTCAAACATTTCACAGGAAAGGGAGTGAATACATAATTAGGATGCCAAGGCAACCAGAAAAGATAATTTTAAAAACAACTAATGTCTGGCCTGTCCATTTTATCAAGAATAGATCCTGTGCTGCCTTAAGGATGAATGACATGGGACTCCCACCCCACATAAATCAAGTAAGATCTAATTACAAAGAAACAATTATTGATTTTCTCTTTCTCCAGTAAGAATTACACTGCAAAAACTGTTCTGTTCTGTGGGAATTCTCAACTTTGCCTAAAAATTCAATATTAAACAATAAAATATACCAGAGTATGTAAATAGGAAAAGTTGTTTTGAAAAAATTCCCTCCTATTATGTAAAGCAAAGAGTGTTTATGTTTTGTTTGGGGAAGAGACAGTACACTTGGAAGGTTTATACAAAGCAAGCCTGAGTCAGAGTTGGAGCACTCTTCCAACCCTGACTCCCAACGCCCTCCAACTGGCAGGAACCCTGCTCTAAACGCTAGCCTCCTCCGACACAGCTCCCAAATAACACCTGTCCTCACTGCTCCCTCAGCAAATACAAATATTTAGGACTAGACTGAGTAAAACAGAACTAGAAAAGTATGTTTGTAAAAGCATGGGTATATTGCTTTCCAAAAAGCAATGACTTCTTGTGTTTTTATAACACAATAGGTCAGCTAAGTTTAAAAATACGATGGTTTCACTCTATCTCGTAAATGTCCCAATGTGAAGAAATGAACACCTTTTTGCTCCCTGGACAATGAAGTACTCCCAGGTGGCTCACCATACCTGGCCGCGAGGTGAAGAAGGAATCAATGCTGGCTTGCTTAATGCCTGCAGATGGGATTCTTCTTTGAGTGAAAGAAATAGTAGGTGCTCTTTCTCTTGGAAGGAGTGTTAGCATTTTGGTGCCCGGTTTAATTAAATGTGTCTGAGAAGGGAGAGAAAAACAGTAAGATAACCTATAACATTAAATGAGATGCCAGACAAGAGATTCAATGAACACCAGTGACAAAACCACCCTGGACTCTGGGCTCCACTTATATCCTATTCTTTCTTTAAGTAGTTTGTGCTAGACATCATCTTCCACCATTTATTGCTGTCCTGATATTATTTTCCCAAGGAATCACCTATTCCAACTATAGCACACTCCTTGTGCTTCCCTATAAAAATCAAGTTGACTAAACAAACGTGACTTGTTAAAGGGAGTCCAGAAATGATGTGCTTTAGATTTAAGGATAATGTTTTGTTTTGTTTTGAAGAGACGGTCTCATTAAGTTGCCTACGCTGGTCTCAAACTCATACGCTCAAATGAGTCTCCTCCCTCAGTCTCCTAGTAACTGGAAATAAAAGGTGTGTGCTATGCCCAACTTAATGATTCTACACCAATAACAGTTGATTCATTTTCAGTAGCTTTCACATAGTCACATGGCTAAGAGCATGGCTCCAGGGTCATACAGCTTGGGTTTACATCAATGCTAGTTTTGCCATTGCCATTCCTTAGTTATGTACTAGTTGCTTAATTTCTGTGTCTCATTCTCAAGTGTGAGATGGCGGTAATGAAAGTTTTATCCCATAGGGCAGTTATGAAAACTTACTAAATTCACATGAAAGATTCACACAGCTCCTGGCACACAGAAAGAAAGCACTCCAAAGCAGCTGGCTGTGTAACAGGAGGAGAAGTGAAGCGGCACCAGTTCTGCCACACTTGGCTCTCAAGCCTTTTTATACCAGAGTGTAGAATGGGAAAGTGGGTGTCTTAGTTACTTTTCACTCGCTGCTGAGACAAAATAGCTGATGCCCAAAATTAGGGAATGACAGGTTTATTTCTTACAATTCTCAGGGGTTTCAGTCCATACTTAGTTGGCTCCAAGGCAGCATGGCGTGACAGGACAGTCATTTATGGTGGCCGCCAAACAGCAAGGCGAACCCGGAAAGAGAGAAAGAACAAGAGAGAGACGCGTTCCTCCTGCCTTTACGCTAGAAAAGTTTGCAGCTTAAGAAAGAAAACAGACTATTAATAAGTAGTTAAATTACTACATTTATGCTGCGTCCTGTAAGAACACTTTAGAAAACTGTAGGTAACCAGCAAATAAGACCTCAGTTGGCAGAATATCTACAAATAAAGCTTTTCACCAAGTTAGCCATGCTTAGCAGCAACTGAAGGAAGATCCTTTCCTTAGGTCAAAGTGATGCCAGAAGTGATACTGTCCCAGTCCTAACTCAGAACACCTATGGCTTCAGAGATCTACACTCGTCTCAGTGGGATATCGAGACTCTGAGTGAGAACAGATCATCTGGAGCTGAATCTTTGGCTGATTATCCCTACCTCATCTAAAGCTGCTTCTGTGTGTACACTACAGAATGTAAGAAAGCCTACATATCAAAGCCCTTGGTAAACACTAACCTAGGTTTAACAATTTTTACCCTGGAAGAATGCCCTTAAGAGCCGGGCAGGGTGGCACATGCCTGTAATCCCAGCATTCGGGAGGCTGGGGCAAGAGGACAGCCATAATGCCAGCCTGGGCTACACAATAAGTTCAAGGTCAGCCTGAACCACAAAGTGAGATTTCCATCTTAAAAAAAAAAAAAAAAAATTGCACTTGATCTTGGTCAAAAGGCAGAAAGTGATGAGACGAGTATATAACTTGATTCAACTTTTTTTCATAATGGTCACTTTGGTCTTGAATTTGTGTATGAAGTCACACTTTCCACACACACAGACATGGCTTGAAAACATGAAAGTGCTATTTTAGTGCAGCTTGCCATGCCACCTTGTCCTTTATGCTTTGCAAGGCTCATTTTCTTCCCACTTCTAGAATCACTGACAGCATCACCACTGAGTCCCTTCTTGATTTTTTAGCTCCTCACACCAATAATACGATGGCATGTGAGGTGGAAAATCTAATCAGCACTGCCAAGCCACATCAAGTTAGGCAGACAGGCGAGCTACATGAGCATACCCAAGGAGTCTTGACAAGAAGAGCTGTCAGGATTGTCATCATTGGGCAGCTCTTAAATCACTTTTGTTGAATTAGTAACACAGCATAATCATTAGCCTCACAAGGGTATTAAAGCCATAACATTGGAGTACAATACATTATTCATATATTTGTGTTGATGTTGATATAAACAGAATAATACAAAAGTGCAGTGTAATAGTATAAATATAGTTTATTATCATTAGGTATTATGTACTGTACGTAACTATAAAGTACATAATACCTAGTACGTAACTATAAAGTACATAATACCTGATAATGATAATAAACAACTATGTTACTGATTTATGTATTATACATAAAACTCCTACTCATAAAAAGGTTTACTGTAAAACAGTATGCCAGGTCACACCAGCAGAAGCCTAATACATCTTGTGTTTACCTGTCTCTAGATTGCTTCAAGAGGCCACACAGAGAGACTGACCTACACCATTTAGGTTTGTGTGCATATACTCTTATTATAGTCACAAAATGACTCTACGTATACACGTCATTGACATATGGCTGTATAAATTCAAAATTTGCTTCAGAACTCTCCAAATCTACAGAACTCTTCTGAACCTGCCATTTATCTCCCAACAAAATCTAGCATCAATGTTGGATTAATTTTGTTTATTTTTCACATAATGTAGCTTAACAGGTACTAGAGTCAATACATGGTTTTAGAAGGTAGATATACAAGGACAGATTTCAGTTCTCATTTTATATATACTATATCTACTCATTACATTTTCAATATATCAGAAAACTGTCAGAAAGCAAGTTTTTATCATAGTGTGATCAAAGCTAAGATAAGCTTCTGTCACTAAAACTGATGTAATACATAAGGTGTAGACCACAACTGGGGTGGAAAGGTACACCTACTGAGTATTGTAAAGGTTTTCATTCCAACTAATCTAACAACAGAAAACAATTACAAGACTCTTCTCTAGGACTACCTGGCACTGATTTTTCACCTAAACCTAACAAAATCTCTAAAGAAGAAAGTAAATATCTTCTAGCTATCACAACTCCTAAATTAGAGACTTGATTTATCCACACCCACTAGCATTAGCAAGCCTCACAAAAGCGTGCTCCCTGCTGAGATTTTTCTCATGGAAAAGATGTCAGAAGTCATTACAGTACAATGAATTTACAGTTGATTACAACAGTAATACATGATGTCAGAGGTCACTATAATAATCAGAGCTAGAGACACAAAAGGTTTTAAGAGGCAAGAGAACTAAGAACTGCAGGTAACTAGACCACAGACAGTCTAGAAAATATTTAACAGACATTTCCAACCCCAAGCCCATTTGGGCCCTTAAGGATAAAAATGTTTTAGATATATAATTATAGAGACCAATAATCAATGAAAAGTGATTAATTTTCAACTACTATCCTAGATTAGGCCCTTGCTAGTTCTTAAACATGTATCTTTCAAATTCTTCTAATCAAACTTTCAAGGTACCATATATAACTACATTAATCTTAGAAAGCGCTCCCATTACATCAAATGCTTTCCATTAATTTCCAACAACACGATACTATTTTACCCTCCTAATATAACCTTTAACTCCCCTACAAATGCCCTCCACTTTAGTCAAATTGTATTAATTGCCCTGTAGTAAAGAATCTTATCGAAGAGAAATCCTGGACTTTGCTGTCAGCTCCTAACAGGTATTTTCTAAATCATTGGAACATACTTCTTCATGGAGTTTTGTTTGCTTGCTTGCTTGTTGGTTTTTAACCTAGAGACCATATTGTCTATGCTAGCAAAGTGACTTGTGCTGGGGATTTGGAGCTATAAAGTTTCAGCTTAACCTCCACAGGGGCTGGAAACTAAGGTCAGCCACTCAGGTTAGTCAACCATGTCTATGTGACTGAGCCCCAGTAAAAACTCGGGACACTAAGACACAGGTGAATTTCCATCACTAGTAGCATTCCGTGTGTGTACTATCACACACAGGTGCTGGAAGCAGGGCTGTCCAGTGCTTCACTGAGAGGGTACTGGAAGCTTCAGGCTACGGGTTCTAGATGCTGCCCTATGTGTCCCCCTTGCCCTGCCACTGGCTAACTTCCATCCTTATCACTTTGCTGATAAACTGTAACCCAGAGCATAACAGCTTTCAGTAAATATGTGTCTTTCGAGTGAATTACCAAACCTAAGAGTGGTGGGGAAGGCCACAGACTTGCAGCTGGTATCAGAACCAAGGGTGGTCTTGGGGACCTCCCTAACTTTTGCTTTCTGTTTCTCCAATGTTCCTTATGTCTGTATCTGTAACACAATTCTTACTGTTTCTGGAAAGTTCACTCTTCCTCATTGCTTTTCATCAAAATGAGAAACTTGCTTTAAAGTCTACTTCAAAATGCCACCTCTTCCACAAAGCCTTTTTCTTTTTAATACTTTTGTTTTTGTTTTTGCTTTTTCAGACAGGGTCTCACTATGCAGTTCATAGTGAGCTCAGGCTGGCCTCAAATTTGCAGTGATCCTCCTGCATTAGCCTCCCAAGGGTGACATTACAGGACACACCATGCCTAGCATTCTTTTTAATAGTTTTACTTTGATATATTTCACATGCCATAAAACTCATTTAAGTATCCAGTTAAAGATTTTTTAGTGTATTCATAAAGTATAAACATCAGCTAATGTCATTTTAGAACATTTTTCATTACCCCCGAAAAAGAACATTCTTCAGCCCAGTTCACTGAATGTTTAAATCTCGGAATGGTTTTAGTCAAATGCTTTTTCCTTATATCTGAGATGATCACATAGTTCTTATCCTTTACTATATTACATATTACATTAATCTTCAAATTTAAACCAACCTTAAATGCCAGGCTGGCTGTGGTGGTGCACACCTATAAACCCAGTACTTGGAAGGCTGAAGCAGGAGGACTGCTGCAAGTTTGAGGCAGCTTGGGGTACACAGAGTTCAAGGCCAGCTGAAACTACATAACGAGATCTTGCCTCAAAAACCAACACCCCTCTCAAAAAACAAAACAAAACAAAACAAAGCAAAAAAACCTTACACTTGAAGATTTGAGGAAATTTTTCTTTTTTTCCCTTTTTTTTTTTTCTTTTCTTTTGTGTGTGTGTCTGTGTGTGTGTCTTTTTTGAGACAGAGTTTCACTATGCAGTTCAGGTTGGCCTAGATTCACTTTGTAGCCCAGGCTGGTCTCAAACTTACAGCAATCCTCCTACCTTAGCCTCCCAAGGGCTGGGATTACAGGCATGTGCCACCAATGTGCAGCTCTATTTCTTTTTGTGTTGCTAAATTTGCTTGCATTTTGTTGTCTTTCTTTTTTTCTTTTGCAATGCTGAGGATGGAACTCAGGACTTTGTGCATGCTAGGTAAGCATTTCATCACCAACCACTTATCACTTTTTTTTTTTTTTTTTGAGACATAGTCCTGCTTTATAGTTCAAGTTGGTCTTGAACTCACTATGTAGTCCAGGCTATTCTCAAGCTTGCAGCAATGGCTTGAAGTTTGGTGGCGTGCTCCTGTATCCCAGCACTTGGGAGGCTGAGGCAGGAGAATCATTCACAAGTTCGTCATTCACAAGTTCGAGACCAGCCTGGGCTACAAAGTGAGCCCAAGGACAGCCTGAACTGCATAGCAAGAACTTGTCTCAAAGACAAAAAAAAAAAAAAAAAAAAAAACTTGCAGCAATCTTCCTGCCTCAGCCTGCCATGTGCTGGGGTAACAGGCATGTGCCACCATGCCTGGCTTTGCACAATACTTTTTAAGTGTATTTTCATAAAGGATATTGGCCTATAGTTTTCTTGTGATGCCTAGGTCTGGTTTTGGTACCAGGGTAACAGTGGCCTCAGAATGAACTAGGAAAGCTGGGCGTGGTGGCACACGCCTTTAATCCCTGCACTCGGGAGGCTGAGGTAGGCGGAGCGTTGTGAGTTCGAGGCCGGCTTGGGCTACAGCGTGAGCGTTAAGGCCGGCCTGAGCTACATAGTGCGACCCTGCCTCAAAAAATCAGGGCTGGGAGTTTGGCCCAGTTCCTTAAGCGCCTGCCCTGGCCGGCGCGAGGTTGAGTTCAATCCCAGGTGCTGCAAAAAAAAAAAAAAAAAAAAAAAAGAATGAACTAGGAAATATCTTCCCCTCTTCCATTTTTTGGGAAGAGTTTGTGTAGGATTGGTATTAATGCTTTAAATATTTCATGGAATTCACCAGTGAAGCTATCTGGACCTGCACTCTTCTTTGCAGGAAGTTTTAAAATTACTCATCTGTTACAGATCTATTTTAGATTGTTTCTCAAGTTAATTTTTAGTAACCTGTGATTTTTCTAAGAATTTGCCCATTTCACCTAAATCATCTCAATTTGTTGGAATATAATTACTTAAATTGGGTATGGTGCCACACACCTGTAATCCCAGTACTCTGGGAGGCTGAGACAGAAGAATCACAAATTTCAGCCAGCCTGCCCAACTTAGTGAGACTATCTCAAAATAAAAATAAAAATATATAAAAATAAAAATAAAAGAACAGATGGGGATGTAGCTCAGTGCAAAGGCCTAGTTCAATCCTCAGTACAAAGGGAAAAAAAGGGTTTATTATGAAGTGATGTTCTTCTTTCATTACTGATTTTAGCTATAGTCATCTGAAGCTTTAACTGAGGCAGAAGAATCACTTCTTAGCTCACTAACATGACTGTTAGCAGAGGTCTTCAGTTACATTGACCTCTCCACAGAGCAACATAGACGCTAACTTGCCACAGAGTAAGTGACTGAAAGAGCCCACAGTGCCATAAAGCCCAGTCAGAACTCACACCATCTCTTCCCTCAATATTCTATTCATCAAAAGCAAGTTACTAAGTCCAGTACAAACAAGAGCAGAGCGATTAAGCTTCACCTTTTGGAGGGAAAAATGTGGACATATTTTCCATCCATCAATTTACACTCTTGCCATAAATTACTTACACTTTTGCCATATGTAAAATATACCAACTGCTCCCCAAACCCCACAAGTCTCATACCTTTACAGCATCAGCTCAAAATCAAAGATAATGGCACCTAAAACAAGTACACATGTAGTCTGCAAGTGTAGTTTAAGTACTGTTTCTTTAGATCCACAGGACTACAGGCCTGTGAACTACAGAAAAGTTATCTTCCGTCAATGTACCCAATATACAACTGTGGAACAACTACATCAAAACTGCAATAGAGGCCAGGCATGGTGGTGCACACCTGTAACCCCAGCACTTAGGAGGCGGAGGCAGGAGGATCACCTTGAGTTCAAGAACTTGTCTCAAAAAAAAAAAAAAATTAACCAGGCATGGTGGCACATGCCTGTAAATCCCAGTATCTTGGAGACTGAGGCAGAAAGGCCGCCTCTAGTTTGAAGCCAGCCTGGGTTACACAGTGAGTTCAAGGCCAGCCTGCACTGAATAGAGAGATCCCGTCTCAAAAAACAAAGAGGCCAGGGATATAGCTCAGCAGAACAGTGCCTGCTTGGCAAGCACAAGGTCCTGAGTTCAATTCCTGGTACAAAAACAAAAAACAAAAAACAAACCAAACCAAACCACCCCACCCCACCCCACAAAAAGTAGGGTGGCGGGTCACATGTGAGTTGCCAGTCAATGGTAATTCTAAAATCTAGTCAGACAGATGTTGCAAGTTCCTTGATTAAAACTTGCTCTTGCCAGAGAATAATGCTCACTCTGGTCTCTTGGATTTTGCCCTCCAAGTCATTTCATCTTTGCACTTGAATAATCTTCTCAGCCAGTTTCCTGCCTGTAAAAGGTTGGGGTTTTCAAGACTTACTTTTATTTGATAGTATTATGCCATTGTAAGTTCCTAAAAGCTTTGTGGATGTTATTGAAGTAACTTGTGTGAATGTTATTGGAGTAAACTCTAGTAAAAGGCCAGACTCTCAAACCTTCTTAAAATAAGCCTTTTTTCTTTTCTCTTTTTTAAATTTTTATTTCTATTAGTGCATGTTTCCAGTACACAGCAACTACACTCCTTGGGTGGAGTTGACGCATGTTTACAGCACATCTTACTTCCTTTTTTCAGACTCTTTCCCTCCCTTCCCTTTTTTTTTTTTTTTACCTTCAGTTTCTGCTGAAGGACAAAACCCTTAAAGATTCTTAGACATTCTAGTGTTTTGACTAAATGGCTCTCTGAGAGACCTTTAGAACTTAGTACTTTTCAAGAACTTTCTAAAACCTTAAAAAAGATTAGTTATTCTTAGTTTTATCTTTAAAGATATTTTTCCTGGTAGTTGCCTAGACTTGATCTTTTCTCAAAAGCAGTTTCTCAGATGTTAGCATTTGTCTGCCATCTGGAGTCAGCAGTTTTCTAAGTCGGCATGTCCAGACTCCTTTTCTGTTTTTGGGGGCTTTTTTTGAGACAGGGTCTCGTTTTGTTGTGCAGGCTGACCTCTACCTCACTTAGGTAGCCAACGCTGGCCTCAAAACTCACAGGGATTCTCCTGCCTCAGCTTCTTGAATGCTAGAATTACAGGCATGTGCCACCACATGCAGTTTTTTTTTTTTTTTTCTTTCTTTTTTAAACAGTCCTTTCTTTAGCTTATCTCTCTCTGGTATTTTCCTATGACCAGTGGTGGCACACACCTGTAATCCCAGTATTCAGGAGGCTGAGGCAGAAGGATCACCATGGGAGGCCAGCCTGGGCTAAACAGTGAGTTAAGGCCAGCCTACACTATAGAGTGAGACCCAGTCTCAAAAAAGAAAAAGAAAAAGAAAAAGAAACCAGGTAGCACATTCAACTCAGCTTAAAAATCTTGGTTAAATCACCCAGTTACATTTTCTTCTTCCAGGTAACTATAGCCAACAATGTTAAACTTTGTTTCACTGATGAGAATGACTCTCCATCCTCCAGTTTGTTTGTTTTTTTTAGTTTTTATTTGCATTTTTAATATACATAGACATACAAATATACATGTTCTTTCAGTTTTTCACACTAATACAATGTTTACACATGTGTGTCTTATTTATTTCACTAATGAGTACATTCTCAAGTTGCGTCTATTTACCTATAAAAGTCTCCATGTCCTCCAGTTTCCAGTGAGATTTTTCTTACTTTCCTTTAAACCCTTATCCATAGCAACCCCAAAAGCCATAACAATTCTACAAAAGCAGGGCAGGGGGCTTTAGTTGCTGTTTTTGATTGCTGCAGTGATGGAAGTCTCAACCCAGGGTAAGTCAAGTACTCAACCACTGAGCTATGCCCCCAGCCTAGAAACCATTTCTTAAAAGCACTTACAGTTTTTAGTAGCTTTTTTCATCCAAGTCCTTCCAGCTGTCACCCACTGTCACATTCAGAACCCACTCATATTTTAGGTTTTTGTTAAATGTCCTCCCATGACCAAAATCTGTATTCATTTTCTACTGCTATACAACAAACTACCACAAAACTTGGTGACTTAAAACAACAAACATTTGTCATCTCACCACTTCTGCACATCAGGAACTTAGGAGAAGCCTAGATGAGTGTTCTGCCTCAGTTTCTCGATGTTGCATTTAAAATTATCAAGCAGAGTTGCAGAATCCACTTTTGAAATGGCCCACTGACACCAACGTTGGCAAAAGGCCTCAGTTCCTCGCCACATGGACCTCTCATCAGAGCTTCCGGAATAAGTTGCCTTCCCCAAAAGTGTGAAACAGAAACTAAAATATTATTTATGACCAACTGCAGAACTCTAATGCTAACACTTCTACCACACCTGTTCACTAGGAATCAATAACACCATCCATACTCAAGGAGAGAGAAATGAGGCTCCTTCTTGGAAAGGGAGATGTATTGAAGAATTTGTGGACATATTTTAAAACTATTACATTCCTCTACCCACTATAAAACATAATCACTTCATTTTCTAAGCCCCTAAAACAATTTTCTTATGCCCCTAAGATAATTATATATTTAGACTGATAATTCTTTGTATACTTAGCTTATTCCCTACTGCCAGAGTTAAGAATTACTTTCATTGTTTAAAAATTCTTACTAAAGGACCGGGAGTTTGGCTCAGCAGCTTAAGTGCCTGTCTGGCAGGTGTGAGCCTGTGAGTTCGATCCCCGGTGCCACCAAAAAAAAAAAATCTTATTAATACATGCTTGCAGTACATAATGATTACATTCGTAATGGGAGTTGGTACATGTAGTTAATTTCTTTACTGACAAAGGGCATCTTACATGTTATAAACAAAATAATGAGAGGGAAAAAAAAGAAAACAGTGGACCAGGAGTCAGAAAACCTAGAAGCAAGAGGCTGGGGTTATAGCCCAGTGGTAAAGCACTTGCCTGGCATGTAAGAGGCCCTAGGTTTGATCTCAGTGTGGAAAAAAAAGAAAAAGAAAACCTAGAATCAAGTCCTAGAGCTGTATTTACTGTACTCTGATGTAATCTTGAGCAAATCTCTAAATATCTGAACTTCAATCCTGATCTTTAAAATGGAGATAATGAGCACCTCTCCAAAGATTAAGAGAAATAAAATGAAATTAAAGAATTTTATTCCTGATAGCCCTAGTGGCATACCTGGAGACCACATACACAGAAGTCAGTGAACACAGGGAGGAAGAGAAAGCGGGACCTGTGAATTCACACCTTTACAGTACAGTAGTGGGTCCAGGCGTTATCTAGACAGGCTTCCCATGGGAAGTCTAAATTGGTAGGCTTAAAGCAATCAGGTGTGAATTCCAGGAGGTTACGCAGTGACTGAAGGGTTGTCACATCTGCACATTACATGTGAGATATGAGGGACAGCAGGACAAGTGAAACAGGTTAACCTGGTCAGATGGAAGTGGTCACTAGGGAGCAGCTGTATAAGGCAGTATCAGGATTGACCATATTGAGAAACTAGGGTAGACCTAGAAATTCAACAGGGACTAAGCCCTAGCTCTGGTATAAGAAAAATTCAATTGATAATTTTTAATATAAAGCCTTTTATATGACTGCTAAGGCTGACACCTTGGACTTCAATACTTTTATTGATCCTTTTCAGTTTCTATAAAATAAACCTATTTTTTAAAAAAATCATTCTAAAGCTGGGCTGGTGGCACACGCCAGGAGTCAGAAAACCTAGAAACAAGGGGCTAGGTTTTTAAAAAAAAAAAAAAAAAAGTAAAACAAGAAATCAAAACATAACAATTTCACCCCAACCAACAAAATAGCAACAATCATCAGCATATTGGATATTCCCAAAAATTATTTAAGACAAAAAATACAGATATGAGCTGGGCATGGTGGTGCACGACTTTAATCCCAGCACTCGGGAAGCTGAGGCAGGAGGTGCGTTGTGAGTTTGAGACCGGCTTGGGCTATAACTCGAGCGCAAGGCTGGCCTGAGCTACATAGTGCTCAGTGGCTTAAGCACCTGCCTGGCAGGCATGAGGTTGTGAGTTTGATCCCTGGTGCCACCAAAAAAAAAAAACAAAAAAAACAAAAAAAAACAGATATGAAACATTATCTAATTGTTAACACAATTGTTTTCAAATGAACATCTCACATTAAAAATAAAATCTGAAGGTGACCCTGAAAAAGTTACATTTTACTCAAAATTCTTTTTCTCTGTCACAACTAACTTTTTATATACATAGATTCTGTTTTAGATGACATGATACTCTACCCAGAGGATCCCAAGAACTCCACACCTGTCTTTTTGTGACAGCAATGTATTGAGGTCTCCCAATACAGTTGTATTAAGGCTTATTTGATTTTTCATGTCAATTAATAATTGTTTTATATAACTGGGTGGACTAGTATTTGTTGCATTATTATCTCTTCCTCTTAGATGTTCCCTTACCAATATATAATGACCTTCTTTGTCTCTCTTAATCAGTCTTAGCTTAAAATTAACTTTATCTGCAAATAGAATAGCCACCTCTGCTTTTTTCTGGACTCCTACTGCATGGAGTATTGTTTTCCATCCTTTAACTTTCAGTCTATGAGTATCTTTTTAAATTAAATGTGTTTCTTGTATACAGCATATTGTTAGATCTTGCTTCTTGATCCATTCTGCCAGTCTATGTCTTTTGACTAATGAATTAAGACCATTAACATTGATGGTTAAAACTGATACATATTGACTTATCTTTATCATGCTGTTTTCTTTTTTACTGGTGGATTCCTTCTATTGGGGTTCGTGGAGCTGTAGTACTTATCATCCCTTTCTAAAATGTCCTTCAAAATATTTTGGAGTGCTGGTTTAGTGGTCTTGAATTTCCTCAACTGTTCCTTATCATGGAAGTATTTTGTTTCTCCCTCTATTTTGAAAGATAGTTTTGTGGGATACATCAACCTGAGTTGAAAGTTGTTTTCTTTTAGAACTTGGAGTACTTCACTCCAAGCTCTCCTTCACCTGACGGTCTGTGCTGAGAAGTCCACTGTAATTCTGATGGGCTTTCCTTTATAGGTGATTTGTTTCTCTTCCCTAACAGCTTTTAAAATTTTATTGTGTTGAATTTCTGGAATCTTGACTATGATATGCCTGGAAGTAGATTTCTTTTTTTTATCATTGCTAATGGGAGTTCTACATGCCTCACTTATTTGTATGTCAAATTCTTTTTCTCTACCAGGAAAATTTTCTGACACGATGTCCATAAGGATGTTTTTAATGTCATTTGTAGTATCTCCTGCTTGTTCACTGACTCAAATTAATCTGAAATGATTTTTCTTTGTCTCGTCAAGCAACTGCTGGATTAATATCTCATGATCCCTTGCTAGTTTTGAAGAATCTTTCCTTTCCTGGTCACTAACTGTGAGCCTGTCTTCAATATCTGAGATCCTGTCCTCACATTGGCTTAAAATACCTTCAATAGAGTTTCTATTCTCCTGGATATCTACTTGAATCTGCTTTATGGAATCCATTTGCTTCCTATGTTGTCCTTCCATAATTTGCTTAAGCTTGTTTATTTTTTTGTCTGTATTTGCTCTAACATCACTAAGCATGATGTATATTTTGGTAGTCTCTGTGGTTATTTGAGAGATTATTTCTGATTTCATTTTTTCTAAAGCCTCATTCAACTGCTTTGTTACCACTTCTAAGAAACCTTGTAGGGGGCTTTCGGATTTTCCAGCCTCATTGCCCCCTGGGTTTGCTTTTGGTGAACTAGGTGTCTGGGGTTGTGACCTGTTTAAGTGTCTTCTCACTTCTTTTCTTTTTTAGTTTAATTCCTAAAGTGATACCTGTTAGTTGCCTGCAGTGGGTTACTGTAATGGTGGTATTAAGGACTTCCAAGTGATGAGCACTTCCCGGAGATATCTTCCAGGTGTAACTGGTTCCTGGGCTCCGAGTCTATCGGAAAATCCTGCCTCCTCAGTTTGTCAGAGATAAGAAACCACTGCTCACCTAGCCCAGTCCCTAGTTCCTTGGCACCACACCCCAGCCCTCTCTGCAACCCCCAGTCAATCCCAGTCCTGGACCAGCAAGGCCAACAGCTGTCCAGTTCAATCGAGTCAGTTCTGGCTGCAGTGGCACCCACAGCACCAAACACAGCCAACAAAACAGTGAACTGATCCAACCCCTGATTTACAACCCCCAACCATATAAACTGAATTTATATCCATACAACAGGATGCAAAACAATCATATACAATACTTAGGTTCACAAAATGTCAATTCTGTCCCCAAGGGTGAGGACCCAAAATGAATTTAAGAAAAAGCAGAAAAGTGGGAAAAGGGAAAAGAGACTGCAAGTAGTAGGTTGGAGAATGAAGATGGGTCCACCAACTCAGGGAAACCACTGCAGAAGACTGAGGGACAAGAAAGCCAAAAGAGACAGAAAAGAGAACAGAACAAGACCAGACCCAAAAGGAAGGCATAAACCACACACTACAAAAAAAA
>RJWM01019921.1:0-38038 GCA_004363535.1 Dasyprocta punctata | reverse complement strand
TTTTTTTTTTTTTTTTTTTTTTTTTTTTTTTTTTTTTTTGTCAGTACCAGGGATTGGACTCACAACCTTGAGACTGCCAAGCAGGTGCTTAAGCTACTGAGCCAAACTCCGGGCCCTATTTTTTTCAAGGAAGGGTCACACTATGTAGCTCAGGCAGGCCTTGCTCGTGTTGTAGCCCAAACCGGCCTCAAACTCGCAATGCTCCACCTACCTCAGCCTCCCAAGTGCTGAGATTAAAGGTACGCCACCACTCCCAGCTTCCCTTTCCCTTTTTAGACAATTCCTCCCCCATCCCGTTCACAATATGTATTGTTGCACCTATTATTCTTAAGTTATGTTTCTTTGGGCTGTCTTGCATCCATTGAAGTGTTACTCCCAGGTTCCTTGTTATTTTTAAGAGATTTTTCCTTTCATGATCACAAGTTGCAAACCTATCTTCAAGACATGAAAGTCTATCTTCAGTTTCTTTCAAGTGGTTTTGCCAGCTTTCAATCGAGTTTTTAATTTCCTGGATATCTCTTTAAATCTGTTTCATGTATTCTAAATCTTTTTTGTATTGTTCATTCCCTCATTTTCCTATGCTTCTCCATTTTTTTAATCTATGTCTTTCTTAGAGATGCTTAGCAATTCTTTTAGTATGTGTTTCATTTCTTCTTTCACCTGAGTTAGTATTTCTATTCTAATTTGTTTTATAGCCTCATGAAGTTGTTTCTTTACTTCAGTTGCCATTGCTTCCAAAACTTTAGGTATGTGAATACTGATCTTTTGCATGTTTGAATCTCCTGAACTTGCTTTGCTTGGATTAGAGGCCAAAGACTGCCTTTTGCTTCTTTGTCTTGACATATTCAGGGGTTCTTCTGGACAAGTGGGTAATGAGGTCCCAGGCACTTCCCACACTGGCTATGATTTCTTTGAAATGAGACTGTTTGGTTCTTCTAGCCATTGCTGGCTATGGGTATCTGATGGTAGCTGTTGGTTGTGCTGGTGCAGGACTGTCTGCTGCTTTTCCCAACCTGTGTTGGCTCCCTGATGGTTGGGGGAGTGTGTGTGAGGGTGGGGCTGGCCACCACCTATAGACCTGGGCTGGTCATAGGTGGGAATCCTCCACTACTGACCCTGAAATGTGAGCGGGGTCAGGGCTAGCCGGTGCCTTCAGACCCAGCTGGCTACATGCAGAGGACCACAGCCATGGCCACTGCTAGAATGTGTGCGGGGGTGGGCCTCCACCTGAGCCACTTCCACAGGTCTGTGCCCAGCTAGGAGCTGCTGGAAGAAACTGGTAGCAGTTCAGGTTCTGGGGTTATCTGGCCTGACTCTAAAATGGTTCCCAGCCACTTGTTCTCTCCTGTGGGATGACAGAGTCCTCTGCACTCACCCCCAGCCAGTGCAGTCTTCCAGGTCTGCTGCTCCCCTCCACTGCTGCTCCTCTCCAATGCTGCCTTTCTCTGCAAAGGCCTCCAGGGTCACCAGCCACCATGTCACCTTGATCATGTGTCCCCAGATTCCAACAGCTCCTCTCTCACAGTGGGTCCAGCTCCTGTTGAAGGTGCCACCAGCTACCACCTTCTTCTTCATTTAAATTTTTCTTTTTACTCTTTCTGTGGGCTTCACTTCTCACTTAAGATTCTTCCTGGATCCAGGGAACCCACTTCCTTCCTTCTTGTCTTCTCCACAATTCTATATTCCATCATCTGGACTGTATCTCTCAGAGAGACTGTTTACTCTGCTACTTACTGTCCCGCCATCTTCTTGGAAGCCTATACAGATCTTTTTAGAGAGAAAATCTTGCTATACTGTCCTTGAACTCACCAGGTAATCTAGGCTAGCCTTAGACTTGATGCAATCCTCTTGCTTCTGCCTAAGTGCTTGAGAGTACAGGTATGTGCCACCACACTTAGCTTTGTTATAAAGACTGAATGTAATCCAAATCAAAATACCAAAAATGTCCTTCACAGAACTACAGAAAAAAAAATCCTAAAATTTGTATGGACCCAGAGTTCCCTTGAATATGAAATGGAATTCTAGACTTCAAGGGTAAAGCAGGTCATCAAAATCCTAGAATTAAAGTTATAATACAAAGCTAAGGTGATAAAATCAACATTATATTGAAAAAAACCCAAACTTCTTGATCAGTGGAATAGAATGGAGGATGCACAACAACTTCAATTAGTTACCTCATCTTTGACAAAGGGTCAAAATACCTTTGCTGAAGGAAAGATAGCATCTTTAACAAAAGTTACTGGGAAAACTGGCTATCCACATGGTGAAGAATGAAACTGGGTCCATATCTCTAATTATGCAATAAACTAAAATCAAAATGGATCAAAATCTGAATAATAAAACAGAAACACTTAATCTGCTGCAAGACAAAATAGATAAAACTTTTGAAGACATATAGGTAGGCAAAAATTGCTGGAAAAAACCCCAAGTCACACAGTAAATCATACAAAGAATCAAAAAGTGGGATCACATCAAATTTATAAATTTCTACAAAGCAGAAAAACCACCAACAGAATGAAGAGACAATTGAAAACATAAGGAAAAATTTGCCAGCTTAGATATTCTTTAGACAGAGGACTAATATCGAATACATACAAAGAACTCAAATTTAGATCTCCCCAAATGTAAAGACCCAATTCAAAATTGAGCATCAGAAATAAACAGATACTTCTCAATGAAGAGGTACAAATGGCTAATAAATGCATGAAAAATGTTCAGCATCGCTGAGCATTCCAGAAATTCAAAGTAAAATTATCCTAAGATGCCATCTTCATGAAGAATAGCTATCATCAAGAAATCAATCAATAACAAATGCTGGTGAAGCTGAAGGAGGTAAAAGGAACCCTTGTCTCATATTGGTGGGAAATCTAAATTGGTGACATCACTGTGTAAATCGGTATAAAGCCTCAAAAAACTAAAAATAGAAATTCCACTTGACCCAGTTTTTCCCCATCTAGGTTCTTACCAAATAAGTCATCGTACTACACTGATATATGTATGCTTATCTTTATAGCATCATAATTTATGATAGATAAATCTTGAAAACAGCCCAAATGCCCATCAGTAGACAGATAAAGTAAATGTGGTATTTATTTATTTATTTATTTATTTATTTATTTATTTTGCGGCACCGGGGATTGAACTCACAATCTCGCGCCTGCCAGGGCAGGTGCTTAAGGCACTGAGCCAAACTCCCAGCCCTGGTTTTTTGAGGCAGGGTCGCACTATGTAGCTCAGGCCGGCCTCGAACTCACAACACTCCTCCTACCTCAGCCTCCCGAGTGCTGGGATTAAAGGCGTGCGCCACCACGCCCGGCTAAATGTGGTATTTATATAGAAAGGAGTATTACTCTGCTACAAAAAAGGATAAAGTTGAGACACATTTAGGTAAATGATGCATCTTGAGACTAGGATTATAAGTGAGATAAATCAGGCACACAAGTTTAAACATCTAATTGCTTCTCTTATATGAGAAACACAAAGTATTAATTAGGAACCAAATAAAAGATAGATATTAGAAAGTAGGAAGTTTATTTTCAAATGGGAAGAATAAAAAATGGGAGGAGGGGAAAGGAAGAAACCAAAACTGAGTTAAAAAAAGAAAAAGAGTTGAAGACTAAAATGGAAATAGCAATTTTCCAAATGGAGAAGCGAAGAATTGTGGGGGCAAAGAGAGAGAGTTGGAAAAGGGGACAAATAAACCAGAATTTAAATGTGTTATGTACATGTGCAAACTCCTCACAACAAATGTAATCATTATTACAGCAAATATATACTAATAAAAATCTTAAAAATAAATTTTAAAATATTGCTCAATTACTGATTTATTCATTCAGCTGTTCAGTATTTTGCTCATTAAATTAGAACCCACCACTTGTGCAAATTTTACAAAACTAAGTTAAATTTAAACTAGTTAGTACTATAATTATACAAACATGCACACATATACACACACAACCATCTGAAATTGAGCTAAAAACTGAAAAGGAAAATTTAATTCCTTAGCCTTTGGGCTGCTGTCTGGTCATCATTTTAAGTTACGAAGTTAAATTTGCTATAGTGATTATTGTTGATATGATTCAGAATGATAAATTGTAGAATATTTTTCTACTACATATTGCTTTACCAAAAGAAGTTCAGATCTAGTAAATGCAGATGATTTCATGGAACAGGGGTCAGTACTGTTATCTAATAACTATTAGGAGAAGAGTATTTAATTGGAAGATCTTTTCTGAATTAGTATATGCTATTTGCTTAATATTGCTCTAGGTAATACTGAAGTTTTGCTTTTATTTCTAAAATGATAGTTTTCAGTTTTGCAAAAGTGTTCTGATCCCAAACTCTTACATAGGGTATTTAAGTCTAAAAATCAGTTATTTAGGACAATTATTCCTTGCCTAAAATTATTTCAATAGTTTTTTCCAGAAAAACAAGAACACTGTTCTTCAAAATCACTACTGTGTGACTTAAAATTTGTACAATGATGTTGTGAGAAAAGATGCCAACCTGATATGGACCTCTCAGACCAGTTAAAAGAGTCAAAAGTAAACTTGGTAGGTAATTAGGACATTGTGCAAGCTAAATAGTGTACTGAAATATTTCAAACGTCATATTCCCTGTTGATATTTTTATTATAGAAGTCTCATTTTGGATCTGAACAAAATCACTCCTTAGAGGTCTAATCTAGTCAGCCATAAGCTCCTTTGTGGATGCTTAAATTATTTTTCAACAATGTATCTTTTTTTATGGGAACTAGCAGTGGCCTCCATAATTAGTGCTTAAAAACTTACTGAAATATATAACAGAATATCTCCAAAGGGAATCTTGGAAAGAAAATGATTGGTTTCATAGCCTACAGACACAGAGGCATGCAAAGGTGAATCTGGGCACACATTTACATAAATGTATTAAAAGTAAATATTTATGACACCTGACTATTTTATCAAAATTTTAAAGGGAGTACTGAGTCAACATTTTACTCAATTTTTCCTCAAATAAAGTAAAGCATTCATCATTGCCATAAATAATACATTTAAACCTGTTTCATTCTCCTTTGGTGGTGATCCACATCGGTGACTTATATTTCCCAGTTTGACAATTGATAAGAAGGAGTCTTTTCATTTAACTCTGCTTTGATTTTGCTAACGACAATAAACATTTGTGTGTGTGTGTGTGTGTGTGTGTGTGTGTGTGTGTTGGCCTGACAGATAATAGCATTTGGATGTAGAGAGTCAAACAGTAATGATTTGTTTCCATTTTCTCATATATTTACTCCTTCAAGAAAAATTCACTTTTTAGTAGGACGCTGGCAGTCTCCCTTTATTGGATTTACAACACTGAATCACCATGTAAAAAAATCTATGCCCTCAGGAACCATTTACTCCTAATAAGTAAAAAAAAAAAAAATTCATGTTAGAGAAATGAAGATGGAAAGAATGCAACATAGTGTGAGAGCACTATAATTGCACATTTCAGTAGAGTAGTTCAAGAAAACTGCAAGGAGAAAGTAATTTAAGTGTTAATGACTGAGCTAGAGAATTAAAGTCAGTGACAAAGGCAGATACCTGATGTTCAAGCCTGAGTCACTCATTTGCTTACTGAGTTTAAGCAACAGGATAGGAAATAAAAATGGAGAGCGTTACATTAAGAAAGGAAGACTGAAAGTAGCCAGCAGCATACTAAGGAGGATGTAGCTGATGTCCAATCCTGAACTGAAGTATGAGAGGTTGATTTTTTTGTAGACAATTCATTAACTAAAGTAAAACTGTGAGCACTTCTGTTTTCAGTTGTCAACATACACCTGAGAATCATATACAATGTCAGTGAAAATCAGTCCCGCCCCAGGACAGATCATCTCGGTCATTCTTACTTGTGTTGAGGTTTGATGAAAATTGCATTTTATTGTTTTGATGCTACTTTGAACACAATCTTTTTCCTACTTCTTTTTTGGGTTGTTCATTGCTAACATATAGAAATGCAATTAATTTTTGCAGCATGGTTTTGCATCCTGCAACATTACTGATTTGTTCATTAGTTGTAATTCTGAATTGTGTGATAATTTTTTATTTGATAGAGAAGTTTCTGTTAATAAAAATAAAGAAACTTTGTCAAGTTTTCTCCTGTATCAATAGTGATGATCATATTTTCCTGTTTTATCAATGTAGCTTCTTATATTGAGTGATTTCTATACACTGAATGACCTCTACATTTTAGAAAAAAATCCACTTAGTTATGGTATATAATCTTGTTAATGTGCTGTTGAATTGTGTTTAGTAGTATTTTCTGCAGGACTTTTGCATCAATATTATTTAGGAATGTTTGTCATAAAGCATCTTGGCACAATGGATAAAAAGAAAATAGTAAAGAAACACTCCAAATTTTCTGACTAGAGAAATTTGAGGAATGTATTTGTTAGTCATTGGAATTGAGAAACGGTTAAGATTAGGGAATGTAGGAACAAATATCAAATGCTTAATTTAGATATCATTAGTTTACTTTGACTACCAGATAGCCAAGAAAAAATATGGAATAAGTGGTCAAACATAATGCCTAAAAGATTGAATATGGTATCCTATCAGTGTAAATTTGAGACCATAAATGTAAATTACATCAATTCCAATATATACATTTTCACCCTTAAAAGTATTGAAATTAGCATGAATTCTATAATAAATATTGTGGTATAGATTAATTTGCTACAGTTTTAGTTCCTCTCAGAAATGTTTCAGATGTGAAGATAGAAGGAGATGGTATTTAAAACCATGAAGCTGAATGAGATTACCAGGGCAGTAAATATGATTTAAAAACAATGAAAATCTAGACACTGGACTCTCCAGATGTTAAGCATCTAGAATGCAAATATGAAGAACTACAAAAAGACCTAGAAAGAGCAACACTAAAGTAGGAGTGCAACAAGGAGGATACAGTGTCTTAAAAGCCAAAAAGTATGCCTTGAGAAGAAAGCCATGATTTCTGCTGTCAGATTCTGCTGATACACCACCTTTAATAAGAATTAGGAATTGGTAATATAAACTCTACGAGTGAGCTGGTGTAAATATTTCTTAAATTTGCAAAAATCTAGTTGTAGATGTTAGTGGTATGTCATGTGATGTTGGATGCACATGCATGTTGTGTAATATTTAAAATGTTAAATAAATTTATGTCTTCAAATATTTGTGACTTTATTCGATGAAATTATTCAAAATTTTTTCTTTTAGATTCGGGCATGGTGGCTCACACCTTTAATCCCAGCACTTGGGAGGCTGAGGTAGGAGGAGCGAGGCCGGCTTGGGTTCCAACGTGAGCACAAGGCCAGCCTGAGCTACATAGTGCAACACTGTCAAAAAACTAGGGCCAGGAGTTTGGCTCAGTGGCTTACATGCCTGCCTGGCAGGTGTGAGGTTGTGAGTTCAATCCCTGGTGCAACAACAACAACAACAAAATTTTTTTTTCTTTTAGTTGTTTAAAATATATAGTATAGCATTATAATTTGTATTTGCCATCCTATTTTGTAATAGAACCACAGAACTTCTTGCTCTTATCTATCTGTAACTTAATGCTCACTAATCAATCTTTCCCTGTCCCATCCCATTCTCCTATCCCCAGCCTTTGATAACCACCGTTCTACTCTCATATTCTTTGAGATCAACGTTTTAAAATTCCACATCATGCATATATGCATTTCTGTACCTAGTTTATTTTACTTCATAAAACAATCTTCAGCTCTGTGTTGTCACAGAATATAGGACTTCATTATTTTTAAGTTTGTATGATATTATATTGTGAATACATACCATATTTCCTTTACTTATTCATCAGCTGGTGGACACTTAGGTTGCTTCCATTCCTTCACTACTGTGAATAGTGCTGTTTTAAACAGGAATATAGAAAACACAGTATTGCCGCTAAGATAAATATGAGAAGTTGTGGGAAATAGAAGGTTAAACAAGAAAGAATATTCTCAGATTGTAAACAGTTTGGTTGTGATGGTATTTACTGCGGCCTTAAACAAGACATTGCCTTAGAGCTACAGAATCTTGAATGATTTCTGGGGAGAAAAACAATGCCTCTTCTTTGGAGGGAACTTTTAAAAGTAACTTTCACTGTTTGATGTCATAGAAACAGATATTGATGTTCCTGTCAGATTTCTTGCTACCACAAGTGCTAAGGATGGCACAATATCAGGGAAGATGGGAAGAAACGTTGAGTCACTGAATCAATAAACACTGAAGTTCCCCTAAATTGTAAGTGACTTGATTAAATAAGCCAATGCACACTTTCTTTATAGTTTGGAACAGTTTGAAAGTCTTCTTTCACATGAAATGTGTGACAATATCAATTCGCATCTTCATAATAGAAAATAATATTATTTAGTGCCTCTATAATTTCTGTGGTAATATATTGCTGGTTGTATTATGCATTTATTCTTTTTCATGTGTTCTTGTTAAAGAGTAGGCATACTTAATCTAAATACTTAACTACAAAATACTCCAAAATCTGAAAGTTTTTGAACACAACCCTGGCGCCACAAGTGGAATGATACAGACTGGATGAGTCAAAATCAAAACACTGACACATTTAAACTATTTTGCATTATAATATTTTGTATAAAATGTATAACTACATAGCATTTGCTTTGTATGTGTTTCATTTTTTCTGGAGAATGTATCTATTTTCAAAAATCACAAGATATTTATTGAGACTTCACACTTTATATGGATGAAATACTTAAGCATTTATTTTATTTTCTTCCAACATATAATATTCACAAGTACTTAGGTTAAAATTAAATTTAAAGTATTTATATATTTTACTTTATTCAATTCTGTTGTTTCCTATAACAGATTTGTGAGGCAGTACCTTTAGTTTTTGATAATGCGAATTATTTGACAATGATTCCGTCGTGTTTTTGTAAACTGACTGAATTTCTCCTAGTGCCTCAAATATCATAACCTATGTTTTGAATATTTTTTTGAACTGGAAGCTATACATTTGTCATCTTTTCTTTTTTTCAATTCTGGCCATAACTTCAAAACTTCTCAGTAGGTGAGGTTTGGTTAATAGTTTTCTAAGTTTTCAAGTGGAATATTTTCTTCTGTCTTGAGATATTGTTTCTTTTGTAAAATTCAAACATTTAAAAGAAATTTGAAAAGAAAATTTGACAGTGTGGGTGGGCATCTTAAATTCATTTTGTCTAGTTGCCTAGCAAGTTTTAACATGATTTGTATTTATATTCATTTGCAAGAACCACCTAGTGTTATAAGAAAACCTGTAGGGCCTATGACAAAATTTTTCCTGAAGAGTCTCATCTGAAAGAGACCTACTTTAGACTGGGTATTTGAAGATTGTCTGAGGACTATTTTCTTCTTATTGTTACAACCAAGCTGAGTATATTATTTATCAAATAATAAACTGTATCCTTCAAAAATTATTAGTTTTAACAAATTTCAAATGCTAATTATTTAGATATTGAGATCACTTATGTTTTAAGCATTATTTAAATTTCTGAATTTATAGGTAAATGATAAAGAATGTATTATGTAATATAATATGACTAAGTAAGTCTACCATTTTCCTGAAATATAGTGCCAAATTTTCTTGATTTTATATTTTGTATGTTCGATCTAATGTACTGAGTGATTTACAGTTCAAAATTAAGGCAACCCTAATTCTTATGTAAAGTTTAATACCATAGTATTTGGTAATGTAGCTTTAGCTAGTAAATATTCATATCCGTAGAACTGTTTATCATCTAAAAGGCAAGAATTACCAAATATTTTACTTTAAGGGATTTGTAAACAAGAAGTAATGTACAGCAAAATTTTGAAGTAAATTATTTTTATTTTAAATCATGGAGTATACTCTACAGCATTTAATGGTTTTTTTTTTCTCAAGAGCTGTATTAAGTTTGTATGTTCTATTTATTAATATACCCAACTAATTTTTGCCTTATGTTAATATTAGTCTTTTCGTAAACTTGGAAAGTAAGTTAAAGAGAAAATTTCAAGCATTTGTTGTAACAAATTTTTTTAGGACTATAGCCTATTTTTTAAAAGAGAATCAGCAAAAGATACATGATCACACAGTATCTTCTTAAATTACAAAATAATGTGATGATTTACTAAAGAAATCTTGCTCTAAAGTCATTTCACCCGCTGGAGTCCTAACTTTGAGTTTGCCTCTGGTACTACTACTCTGGGACCTGTGGCAATGCATTGATCACTCTCTGCCGATGGAATTGCATTAGTCATTTTGAACACTAAATGAGGCATCATAGGCTCCTTAGAGAAGTGAAAAGCACAGAGAACATATTCAATAAATACCTGCCATGTTTATACTGTAGATTTTGCTTACTTTCCACTTTATAAGTAAAGCTTTATGAAATTATTTACTGAAGGAATCACATCTTATGGTCTCTTGGATGACCTAGTAAACATTTCAGTAAAGCCCATTAGAACCTCAGAACTTATGGTTGATTCGTGGAGGCATTTTTAAGGCAATAGCATCACTACTGAAGAACCTGAAAGAAAGCAAGGAAACTACAATAAGCAAGAGAAGCCGAACACATAGAAATCTCACACACTGGGTAATTCATTTGACTATGAATTGTGTTTGAGAAGACTTCATTTAGGTTAGTGGGTTTAGTACAGCAAAGAGAAAAACTTTTAGAAGGAAGCTCCATTTGATGTGTTTGTGAAATTACAAATATGCCATTTGTGGCACTGTTTTGCTATTATGGCTTGGTACAGAGAAATAAAAGTAGTTTTCTAAAAATATCTTTGAAGGTTGCATAATGACAAGGATTTAAACATCTTTGCTCTAAACCACAAATATCTACAACTATTCATTTTAAAAGAAAATGAGTAAGTGTGTGTGTGTGTGTGTGTGTGTGTGTGTGTGTGTAGCTGATCAGATGGTTCTAACAGATACAAATGAAGTACCTGTCACATAGCATTTAAGACAGCTGTAGATGTATAAATTAAATGCTCTGATTCTGTTCTTCTGTTTACCTTGTCAGTTTCCCAATAGAGCAGGCTGCTTAGCATTTTCATTCCTTTCCCAATTTGCATATTAGCATCAAGTATGAGAAAAAGCTGCTTTTAGATTTGAAGTTGTACTCTGTTTAGAAAGGATAATTATTAATCTGGTAACATTTTCATTTTAATTTTATCTTATTTATTTTACATTGACTAAAGATTAAAGGATTTCAAAATAGTTGCTTTAATCTGAATTCTTATTAAAACTATGTTTATAGTCTGGCAACAAAAAGTAATACATTTTATTTTCCTCTGGATTTATAGAAACTGTCCAAACCTTAATGTCAGAGATTTTTCATAATTACTCCATCTGCATCTTCCAAGTATAAAATGTTAACCTTAACATAATACTTTTTTCTTTCCAATATTTGATTTGCACATAAATTCATGAAATATTGCATATTAAATAGCTACATATACATATTATCATCCTTAAGATGCATTACAATTTTTATTTAGTAATATGTCCATTTAACTTTGTCAATTCCCAGCACCACCAAAAAATATATATTTTTTTTTTCAGTATTAATATTGTTGTGGTTTCTTTCTTCAATTGTTTATTTGAGTGGTCACACCTAAAAATGAATGCCAAATAAATAATTCCAGATTTATGTATTTGATTTTTGTGGTTATATTTTCATATAGTTTTCCTCCACTTTAATTCACTGGATTAGTCATAGTTACAGTAGACACTTTTATATGATTATGAGAAGAAAACTGTGATTGAATGATTTGTTGAAAAACCTTTCTTGGAGAAGAGCATATTAAAGGTTAACTAGACAACAAAAGAAACAACATATAAAGGGTACTTTGTAAACTTTAGCATACACTTTAAATGTTACTTAGCTCACTACCAGGGTTTCTTTTCATATCACTGTTGACTACCTGCAGCACTAAATCATAATTCCCTTTCTGCTTTCTGATCAATTAGGAAAATGATAGAAAAGCAACAAAAATGAATATATAACTTTGGAGTAGACTTGTTATACTCCCTTGAAATATACACATGTGCCTGCCATTCAGGTTAATAGTTTGCTTTGTTTAAATAGCTTCATCATTCTGTCCTTTTGCTTTCTATATGTAAAACTTTTCTGAAGGGAAAAAAGTCAAATATGTGCCCGGTAAAACATTTAAAAATTTGTTCTGTTATCTCTCCATGTATTAATTTATTTCATTTTTAGTGATAGGAAAAGTGAAAGTTACTCTGAACATATGTTGAAACTAATTGAAAATAAAAATGCATTAAATAGCCCAAATAAATTAACAATGAATTTTTCCAACAGTGATAATGTTTTTTGATAAACCATATTTATTTTAATAATTATATTTGGTTGATTTCACTATCTTTAAAGAACTTTTTACATTGAAGTTTAAAATGAAGAATCTGACTTTTGTTGCTATTAACACATGAGAGTTCAAGTAAGTCTTTTTCAAGTGTAGTAACTGATAAATGTAAAAATCAGTCATTAAACAAAGTTTATTTTGTACTAATGTATCTCTCAATTCATGAAGAAGCAATATATTCTAGCTATTTACCTCCACAGAAAATAAAATTTATTTATGGTTTTAATATTTTGTACTGCAATGCATCAGCTACCAAACAAGATATCTTAACATAGTCATTGAAATGGTTATTTTATATTTTTCTTCATACCCATGGTTTAATTTTCTCCTGAAATCTTAGAATCTAGCTAATGTTTGGTGTCTTTGTAGCTGGTAAAAGACTCCCTGTTTAAAAAATAACTAAAGCTCAATGAAAAAATATCCTTCACCTTGAAGTTTTCTGCTATCTTTTCAATTATCGTTGGTAAAGTAATTATTTCCCCCATTGCATTTTGTGAAATCAGGAGCATTTGCAACCTGAATACTGCTTTGCAAAATCCTCCACCTAGGTCAAGCAGGCAGTTTTGATAAATGGTGTGCAGAAAAGTTTTTCTCTTAACTCAGCAATTTCAAATAATTTGTATTCACTAAATTTGGTTTTATCATATCATAATGTATTGTATACAATGTTATTAATTACTTAAAGTTATGCATACTACAAAATCTGACTTGTGCATTTTCCAAGTAATATTCGTGTCTCTAACACTTAAATTCTCAGTAAATAAGAAATGTACCACGCAAAATATTTGAATAAAATATATAGATGAATTTTTGGAAACATTAGAAAATTGGTGCTCCCTTATTTCTTAAAACACAAATCTCTTGTTCATCATATCTTTTATTCATTATTTGTAATCTGACCAAAGTTTTAAAGAGCTCTAGTGTATGTATTAGTCATAATCCTCACTACACAAAATATTGCCCTCAGCATACAGATACTTAGTTACTGATATCGTCTAATCTCCCTGGCCTTTCTCTCTAAAGGAAGAAAAGAAAGAAAGAAGGAAGAAAAAGGGCGAGGAAGGGAGGAAGAAGAAATTAACTCTTTCTAATTTTCTAGCAATTAGCTCTTTGCCTCAGACTAATGCTCATGCACATCCAAGTCTTTTTTCTTATGTGACAGGAATGGAACTTACTGGTACCCTGAGAAAGGAGCCACAGCAAACTAGTGCTAGAGCTAGAAAACTATAAACTTAACTCCTGAGGAATTTATGAAGTATGACTAACTGACATGATTTTTACCCAAGGAATTAAAATGCTTTTCTTGTGAGACAATTTTCAATTGATCCTGTGTCAAAAAAACATAAGCTCTAAATCTATGATGCTGTTTTGTCACTGTTTTCTTTGTTCCTCTTTAGGCTAAGTGGTTTCAATGATGGGTGTAATCACTTTATTTGAGTTCTAATACGTTAGGCTTAGTAGTGCATTTAAAATTAAAAACAGATTAGTTACTTAGTGTCATACACTCCATGTGTGAAAGTGTATTTTCAAAGTGGTATTTATGTATATAAGAATAAACTCTATTTTTAAATTAAATATGCCAAGGTACAAGATACAAGTTTGACCAATGCCTTATGACCTCTGTATTTTATATTTGGACTATCTGTGATTACCTTTAGTCTGCCTCACTTCTAATTTTGCAAATGTTTATGTTTTTTTGACACAGGATGTATTGAAAATTGTCTCACAAGAAAAGCATTTTAATTCCTTGGGTAAAAATCATGTCAGTGACAAATGGAGAAAAACTTTCATTAAAATTAAGACCTTTAGAGCTACTAGGAAAAATCAGTTTATTACAGAGACATTTCATTCAGTTTTTAAGACTTTTTTTATCATATGGGGGATAAAATAAGTTATGTTTTAAATTACCATTCTTGCTTTAAACTGCCATCTGGAGCTCAAAATCTATGCAAATCATAAAAAATATCAAAATATCACTTCATTTGATATCTCCCAGATTTTGTGTGGTTGTATGCAATATTTCACATCTCAGATATATGCTATCATCCCATTGTCCCTACTTTAGAGTAGGAGAAAAGATTGAACAGTACTGGCTGTATGTCACTGAACATCTAGAGCCACAGTATATTTTAAAATTTATTTTTGTTTGAAAACTATAAGACATACTGATATTTAATAAAAGAATTTAAAGTCTTCTAGAGGCAAATGAAGATCCATTACATGAATTGTAAGACAATTGTTTGACAAAGAGATAGTTATTGGGTTTCCATTTTTATCCATAAATCAATAAATGTAATTACAATATCCATTCTACTTTAAGCAATTGAAATATTGGGAAACTGTGTGAAGTTGTACTGTAAATTTAGTACAAATAATACAAGATGAGAGGTCATGGGAATAAAGTTCAGAGAGATTGGAAACATAGAGTTACAGACAACACAAAATTATGTATAAATAAAAATGAGAAATGAACATGCCTCATGACAAGTGGGCAAAAGTACATTAGTGGTCTGATATTTCCAAAACTTCAGTCAGAAATATACCAGTAGAATCAAGAAAAAAACAAACAAATCCTAATGAATAACTAAAAATCCTTCATTTTTGTGAAAACTACTCTAATCTAGAAATCAAAGCTGCTCAACAAATCCCAAATAGGATATACAAAACCAGAGCAGTCCAGCCATACAAGGATATTGAAAAGAAACTGTAATAAGTACAAAGATAAAAAAAATAGCCTATGAAAAACACGACAGAGAAAAATGAAATATTTTTGGAGTTCTGTAAAAATTTATATAAGCAAGAAAAAGGAATGATACCTTGAAAGAATTAAAAGACAGAATAAATGGCAATCTTGATTGTATTGGAAAACAAAATGTCCCTCAAATACTAAGTCAAACTATCTTAATAAGAAAATCTTTAAGACACAAAAATCTGGATAAATCATTTTTCATAGACTTTCACTGAATGCTAAAGGAACGTTAAAATATTAAAAAAGATACCAGATGGAATTTGAATTATAAATTAAAAAATCATCAGGCCGATAAACACAGGAATAAGTATTAAAATTTTTCTCATTTTAATCTTATTAACAGATAATTGAATATAAAAATATAATAGTGAATTTGGGTGATTTGTAACACATATAGAATTAAAATATACAATACTGGTAAAACAAAGGATGAGAAGCAAAAACAGAAAATTAGGCAATAAATTTCTTACCATTTGTGCAAATTGACATTATGTTATTTGAAGATAAATTATGGGAAGTTAAACATGTATATTAGAAATATACAAAAAAGAATAAAAAATAAAAATAATTTGATCTAATGAGACGTTAGTAGTAATATAATGCACTTAGGAAATTTTTGTTTGTTTAATGAGATTTTAATGAGAAGAAAATAGAATAAAAATATCATGTCACTGGAAAAAATAAAGAAAAAAATGGAATAAATAAAATCACTTGATAGTAGATTTAAATGAAATTTATAATTACATTAAATATAAATAACCCAAATAATCAATTTAAAAGTCAGACTGTGAAAACTGAAAAAAAATAAAGCAAAATATTAAAAATATGAATTCACAGTAAATATAAAATAAGAAAAGGTATACCAGCAATAATGCCAATTTTATTTTTCTAAAATATACACACAAAATATTCCCCAACTTAATTATGACATCAGAATTAATATAATCATAAAACTGCAGTGATGACTTCAGTATCATATAAATGGTTTGTGTACAAATTATTGTCAAGAATGAAGACCAAAAATTACAATTATTGACAGATTGGTTCAAGAAAATTAAAAATAATATAAATATGGGGAATTGCTAACAGAATTTCAAAGCACATGAAAAAATAAAACGATATGACTTATAAAAAACAAAAAAATTTACAATAGAGCCAGATATGTCAGTACATTTGTGTTAACAATCGATACAATGATAGATAAGAAAGCAATATCTGTATAGAGTACTCGAATAACACTATTGATCATGATGACCCTCTTGACAGCTCCACTCAAGAGTAACAGAGCATATATTCATTTTAAGAATAGAAAGACCATTCACAAAAATAGAACATATTTTGGCTCATGAGGTAAGTCTTAAGTTTAAATGAATGAAAACATACAAAGTATATTCCCTCAACATACGGTGTTAAACTAGAAACAGAACAAAAATATCTACAAAAGCCAAACATTATTTAAATTTGGGGGGATGCTGAGTTGTGAGAATTGCATGTTCTAGCTCAGCCTGGGCAAGACTGACTTAGCAAGACTCCATTTCAAAATAAAATAAATGAATAAAAATGGCTGGATTTACTTCTGAATTCTGCAAGAACTTCACAGAGGTTATAACACAAATGCCCTAAAGCTTTTTAATGAAAGTGAAAGAGAAAGAGTATTTCCAAATTCATTTTCTGGAACCCAGCACAACTTTGTTTCTAAAACCAGGCAAAGACACAACTACAAAGGAAAACTACAGGCCAATCTGTTAATGAACACAGAGGCAAAAACTTCAATAAGATATTCCCAAATAGAGTGGAGATCATTAAAATGGTCATAAATTATGACCACATAGGCTTTATTTCAGTTGTAGAAATAATAAGAAAAATCCATACGTCTCATATTCAGTATTTATATTTACTCCAGCATATATTGTTGACCCTTGGTTGAAAATCAGATGACTAAAGGTGTTTGGGTTATTTCTGCATCCCCTTTTCTATTCTAGTGGTTAATTTGTATGTTTTGTGCCTGTATCATATTAATTTGGCTGTTTGTTGTTTGCTTGCTTTTCCTACTATGACTTTGTCATATAACTTGACATCTGCGATTATAGTGCCTCTTGTCTTGTTCTTGTTGCCCAGGGTTATTGTGATTATTTTTGCATGTGTTTTGGTTCTGTGTAAAATTTGTAAGTATTTTTTCTAGGTTTCTGAATAAATACTGATGGTATTTTGATTAGGATTATGTTAAATCTATCATTGTTTGTAATATGGGCATTATGGTAATATTAGTTCTGCCTATTTAAGACCAGGGGATATTGTTCCATTTTCTAATGTCCTCTTCAATCTCTTTTTTTTAAAGAGCATATAGTTTTCAATTGAAGAGTTCTTTCATTTCCTTGGTTCAGTTAATGCCAAGTATTTTACATCCTTGGAGCTAGTGAAGATAAGAATATTTTCCTGATTTTTTTCTCAGTGAATTCATAATTAGTCTTATGGAATGCCATTGATTTGTATGAATTTGTACTGTATCTTGCCATTTCTCTGAATTCATTTATTAGTTCTAAGAGTCTTGAGGTTGAGGTCTTTTTTTTTTTTGATACTGTATGTAAAGGATTGTGCCATCTGCAATGAGTATATTTTGACTTCTGTCTTATTCAACTACATTTTATTTTTTTCCTCTTACCTAATTGCTGTGGCTAAGGTTTGAAATATTATATTGAACGGGAGTTGTGAGAATGGACATCCTTGTCTTGTTCCAGATTTTAGTGAGATTGCGGAATGTTTTCAGTTTTTCCCATCTGTATGATGTTGGCAGGGAGTTTCTCATAGTGGTTTTTGTCATTTTAAGGTAAGGTCCTTCTATGCCAATTTCCACCAAGGTTTTTGAGAATGAATGTTGGATTTTTTCAGAAACTTTTACTGTATCAGTTGAGATGATCATGTGATTTTTATCATTATTTTTGTTTATGAGATATGATAAACTTGTTAATTTATGTATGTTGAACCATCTTTGCATTTCTGGGATAAAACCAACTTGATCATGATGTATGATCTTTTTAATGATCTATTGTATTGCAATATCATCTTGTGGACTTTTTCAACTGTGTTCATTCAGCAGATTGCTCTGTAGTTTTTTTTGTAAACGTTTTTTTTAATGACACTTATTTTATTTACTAACTGTTATGGATTAAAAACTGGTGGTCACCTTAACACCAGCTGAATTAAACCAGCATGGTGTTGAGTGTAGATGGCCCACCTGAGGAAAGTTACCAGCATATACAGAGACATGGAGAAGAAGAGCGAAGCAGTGTGGGTTTTCCTCAGTGTTGCTGTTTTAAGCCATTGGTTCTCCCGGAGGAGTTTGTCATGCTGGCTTCCCCAATATGAATTCAGCCATTATCATCAGAGGAGCTTGGGACCTGGTCACTGAGAGTGGCTGTGGTTCACTTTGGGGGAGCTCCACTCCTTACATTGAGCATCCCTTCCTAGCTCCAGAGGAGAAGATGTTTGCTGTTTGATCTCCAGGAGAAGCTTGTCATGCTGGTTTCCTAGCATGTACTCAATGGTTCTCGGAGGAGCTTGGGACCTCGTTGTCACTGAGGATGGCTGTGGTGCTTTTCAGGGCAGCTCTGGGCCTTATTTTGAGTGTGACTTCTCAGCTCCAGTGTAGAACTCTCAACCTACTGGCACAGATCCTTCACCCCACTGGCATAGACTTTCTGGCTTCCACTGCCGACCTTTGGGCCTTCCCATTGCAGATCCATAAAATGACTAGCATGAGTCCTTGTCATGGGCTCTAGACCTCCAGTTGGACTTGTGAGAGGCATTGTCATGGGCTCTGGGTCTTCAGCTGGACTCATGCAGGACATTGCTGTGAGATCCAGGCCCTTGGCTGAATATTCTGAGTCTTTAGTGTTGTGGACAGATTTCCTGCACTTTCTTGTGTTTAACTCTTGGTGACCATCATAAAACAGTGTTATAAATTCTGTGTCCTGTATGTGATTGTTCTTCTTGTAATCCCTGACTGCAACACTAACCTTTTCAGCAACTAACAATGAGGTACAGAAAAGTTTCCAAAAGTCTGAATATATGGATCAGAGGTCTGAGTTTCCCCAGAGCCCCATTATTGAATTACTGAGTAGGATTAACTCCTTTGTGAATTCTCCATTCTATACAGGAAAGTTCTATTTACCTACCTCACAGAGGTGTTGCAAGCTCTCATACTAATACAGTGCTTCAGCTGTCTTCCAAGGAAAGCAACATAGAAGAACAAAATAAAAATCATGTATTTCAAAAGAACTAAAAAACTAATTTAGCACAATGGGAAAGGTGCTTCTTATTTAAGAACACTTGGCTATTTATTTATAAAAGCTTCTGACCTTGTGGCTTTTAAAAAAATTAAGAGAATAAATGTTTCTCTATTGCCAATCTCATAACAGCCATTCTCAACTCAGGGTATCTTATCAGAATTACTTGAACTTGTTAAAAAATGTAGACATTTGGGCCACAACCTAGTTTGACAGAATTAAATGAAAATCTCTAAGCATGGCACCCAGGTACCTATATTTTTAAAGGATCAGTAAGGGATTCCAATTCATGCCAATGTTTAAAACCTGTTTCTTTCAGGGAAAATATCAATTATTAAACATTTTCTTCCTAGAGCTTATTGTTGAGTGAAGTTAAGGTGTCAATTTCTGTTTGCCTCTCTCCCTTCTCATATCCCATGTAGAATTAGCACACATGCACATGCACACACACCACATATTCACTTTTTAATTCTTCCCTGAAATTAAAATGTGATGGTGGAAAAATATGATCACAGCAAACAAACACTTGGTTCAGAAGATATGCAAGCACTTGCAACTTGTCCCCACTGTGCCAAAAGCAAATGAAGGTGACCCGTTTGGTCTATGGAACGGTCAAAATACGCATTTCCTACTTGGAAGTAGGTAGAGTCAGCACTTTCTGGGATGCACCAGTTTAGAGGATGTTGACAAACACAAGTGAACCAAGGTCTAGTGGCCAACCATGGAGCAAGGTTACTCCTCTGCTGGGAGTTTGCCTGCAATCCAGCAAACACCTTAGGAATTGAAACAGTTTATGTGCTGAAGGCACCAGAAACCACATGGGTGCTAAAACACAGCAAGTAAAATAAAATAGTGAAAATGGATGACTCTAAATAGGTTTTTAAGTGATCACTTTGCTCCTCTGCAAGACTTGATGCTCTTTTATAACTACGTTGACTTCCTGATGAAGTGGCTTAGAGCCTGTTGATGAGGAGGTCTACCACAGAGTGATTTATTGCCTAGTGGCCTTCACATACACCCCATCACAAGGTCTGCATCTGCTTCAAAATAGAAGAGACACTGGGCCCCTTGCAGCGGAATAAAGGAGTCAGCAGAATATACTTTCCACAGAGAAAGACTTCAGAGACTGGTCAAAAGTTTTACAATGTTAAGAACTAATGAATAACAGTAAAATTAGTCCTACTTCTTGGGGGAGGGGTACAGGGGACATAAAATACATAAAAAGGAAAATATATAAAAATTTTTTAAAACACACTCAGAGTCAGCCACCATCAAATTCTGCTATGAGAAAAGTCTTGACTAGAAAGTTTACTTGAAAATTGTCAGAATATTTTTGTGATATGGTATAAAATAGCAAAAAATAGTGTCTTTCAATATTCCTCTAAACATTAGAGGCAACTTTGTACAAAAATGTTGTTGGTGTTGGCTTAGGGAGTTTTTATTTGTATCCTAGGGTGCCAAGGCTGCCAGCAGCAGAACAAAACCCCCTAGCAGGATGCACAAACCACTAAAATAAAACACAATGTCATAGGTCTGGGTCCAGTCAGTTGTAAAACCAACCAACAATTGGTGGTCTGAGGCTATTTCCTAGTCCAGCAAAGAACATTAATATGCCATAGGCATGAACTAATTTTCCAATTCCCAGTCTTGGTGGTCATGTATGAAAAGATGGACAAATTACCACTGAGAAACCCTAGGATCACAGAAAGTATTGCCAGTGTGACATAACTCGGCAAATGGAGTTGCATACAAGGCCGGCCCATGGTTATTAAGTTAGCTAATTAAAGATATAAGGTGCTAATCCACTTAAAAGTCAGACAGAATCCCTAATAGGAGTTTTCCAACTGCTGTCATAGTGCCTATATGGAAATAAGAGGTACAATAAATTCTTCTTGCTTCACTTTGGAACTTCTTACTACATCTTCCGTGAGTAATGAAGGCGGAAATCCCCCAATGTCAAAAAAGTAAGACAGCGATGAAATGTGCAGAAAATATTTTGTTTTTAAAGAGAGAGAAAGTTTACCCATGTTGGTTTTTATACAACTGCCACTTCCTCTTGGCAAGTTGTTTGCAAAAATATGTCTGTTCTGCAACTTTCTCTCCATACATTTTTGGTTCTTTTGTATGCGCAATTGTTGTGGAACTTTTACAAAAAAGATTCTCCTATTTCCAGTCACCACTGGGCAATGTACCCTTGCATTTTGCCTTACTACTGTAGCTCTTCTCCAGAATGCTTATTCTTTCTTCATGGTTCTCTTCTCTTTCATTGTAAATGGAGTGTCTGTAACAGTTTTTGGAGCTGGTTCTTCAGGCAAAGGAAAATCAGAAATCTGCAGCAGTCTCATCAGGCTGCCACAGCCTGATATACTTAAAGCTAAATCAATGACAATCAGCAGGCATCCACCCAGTTCATAGAAGTCAATCAGCATATTCTGGAGAGCAGCACAGATAAAAAGGCCAACACCTGAACTTGCAAGCAAGCCGATTCCACTTGCTAGGGACGCAAACCAGGCTGTTTTTCCTTTCCCTTTACCAAAGGCATCCAGCCACTTTATGTATAAGATTCCAACTGCCAGCTGGGACCTGTAATACAAAAACTGAGTGTTGAAGGAGACAAATACAATCAACCAGACTTGTTCACCATCAGGTGACTTTTTCTATTCCAGAGTGAGGTGAAGTTAAATCAGTAAAGGGATCCAGTGAGAGAAATACAGACATTTGGAAGACATAGATACTGAGCTCGCACAGACAAGTCCCTGAAGAAATATAGAAGAAAGACATGGCATTGATTAAGATCTCAGAGCTGGAAGCTAGGAAAACTATGCCTCAGGGAGCTGTAGAGTGTAGATCTCTCAGTCAGTGGGGAGGCAGAAGTAGGCAATCCTCCACTCTTCTCCTAAAGGTCATTCTGTGTTCCTGTGATATTCACCATTTGGAACTAACAAGGGAACTCCTCTTCAGCCAACATTTGCTGAACACTTTGAGCCATATGTATGATAGAAATTATGTGGCAGAAAAGTGAAAAGTTCATGGAGGGTAGAGGAAGGGATCCCCAAAAGAGCTACAGATTCATGCCTTAGCCAGAGGACTAAATGTCATGCTCAGCTTGAGTCCTATAGAAAGTGAGCACAGAATCTTGGGGATTATCAAAGTGGGGAGGGACCTGAGATTGAAAAAGTCCTTTTGAAAAGCAGTGAAAGACTGAATACTGAACAAACACACTGCACCTCTTCCCCAAATCAATTTCAAGTCTGCTGGCTAACCACACCCACAGGAGTGAAATTGAAACAAGGAAGCCCTTTGCCTGAAGAAGTCAGGTGTGCTCAGAGGTCCATCCAGGCCTGTGAGGCCCTTCACTCACTAGAAGGCCATAGAGCAAATGTTAGGAAGGAAACAGAAAAACTTCTATGAGAAAGATGGCTCAGGTTCTGGAATGAGAAAGAGAAAGAATAGGCACCTCATGGATTAAAGGGACACCCCACAGCATGCAGTGGTGCACAAAAAAGCCTGACTTAGCATTCCCCAACAATCAAAGTTCTTCATTTTGAATGTAGGAGGAGGAGCTCATTTGTGGAATGCAGACTAAGATAACATTTTAACGTTGTGCTTTTGTAACTGTTTGGGTTTTTCCTCTTCTTTCTTTTCCTCCTTTTTCTTGCCTTTCTTACACTTTTCTCCATTTAATATGTAACATTACACACACACACACACACATATATATATATATCAATAAAACAATAGGTACATATATGTATGTATATGTGTGTGTATGTGAAAAGGAGAATAAAAATTGACCAGCACATTGTTAAGCTGAATCAGTGCCTTTTATGAGCAAGTGAGGAAAATCTCACCAACACTGTGAATAGAAGATTCACACAAAGCTTGCTATCAGCTTTTTTAATAGGTTATAATCTTGGGAGGTGATGGGGAGCACTTTGGCTCTGAGCAACGTGGCAACCGGAGTGTCCTGCGAGGCTGTGGCGAACCCTCAGTCAAGAAGGTATGAGAGATTGGCAACTTCAAGTGAAGCCCAGTGAGCAGAGACGTCAAGCCAAGAGTCATGAGTGACAAGAGGCAAGCAGAACTACTGCAAGTGGGTTAATGTTGAAGAAGGAAAATACGGAAGTCATCATATGACAAATTTTATAAATGAATATTTGCAGCTCAGGAATAAGTGAAGTTAAAATTCGAAGAAATGAAAGAAAGAATGCATGCCAATTATCAGACCAGAAATCCCACTGATAGAATATTGAGCAATTTGTGTAAAGTGGGAAGAAGAGAGAAGTCATAACCTGAAATGGAAAAATGAAGAAAACAACTATAAATGAGGTTAAGATAAGAAGTAATCTGGAATCAGAAGGCACAACGCTAAGAATCCTGTTCTGCTTCCAGAAGTGGAAGCGCTCACAGATGGGGAAGTCTGCAAGGCACACCCGCGCAAGGTCTCACTCCAAGGAAGATTTCAGGTGTCCCAGATCAAAATCCAAGACCAGATCTGAATCTAGGTCTAGATCCAGAAGCAGTTCTCGAAAGTGTTATGCAAGGTAACAATCTTGATCTCGTTCTCATAGACGTTCTCGTAGCAGGTCTTACAGTCGAGATTATCGCAGACACCACAGCCACAGCCATTCCCCCATGTCTACTCGAAGGCGTCATGTTGGAAATTAGGCAAATCCTGACCCAAACTGTTGCCTTGGAGTGTTTGGGTTGAGCTTGTACACCACAGAAAGAGATTTAAGAGAACTGTTCTCTAAATATGGCCCAATTGCTAACGTGTCTATTGTATATGACCAGCAGTCTAGGCATTCAAGAGGAATTGTCTTTGTGCATTTTGAAAATGTAGATGATGTCTAGGAAGCTAAAGAACATGCCAATGGAATAGAACTTGATGGGTGCTCTATCAGAGCTGATTTCTGTATAACAAAAAGACCACATCCCCCAACACCAGGAGTTTACATGGGGAGACCTACCTATGACAGTACACTCCCTTGTATTTATTGTGACAGAGCATATGACCATGGCTATGATGATCGGGACTACTACAGCATATCATACAGAGGAGGTGGTGGAGGAGGCAGTGGATGGAGAGCTGCTCAAGACAGGGATCAGATTTACAGAAGACCATCACCTTCTCCTTATTACACCAGTGGAGGATACAGATCATGCTCCAGAGCTCCATCCTACTCACCTCATCGCTATTGAAGCATGAAGATGAAGAGTTTCCGAAACCTGCCATAGAGCTGGGATATTGTTTGTGGACAACATTTTTATTGTCTGTTGAAAAAGTGAATAGTGCCTAGTGAAGTTAGGTGACTTTTATACCTTTTATGATGATTACTTTTGGTGGAGTTGGAATGCTGTTTTCATTCTGCATTTGTGCAGCTCTGTGCTTTGTTCAAAGTTAAGTGTTTTCAGAAAAGTATGCTTTGCATTTTTTTATACTCTAAATTTTGACTGCTGAGAAGTTTCTATTGTACAAAACTTCTTTAAAAGGTTTTCCCACTGAATCCAGGGTAATCTGAGGATCGAAGCCTCTGTGTAAAATGCTACAAAATGGCAAAAAGCAACAATAAACAGTTGGATTTTTGTTTTCCTTTCTAACATTGATGTTTAGCAGAACTATTCAGATTTAAGTTATCAGTAAATTCAAAGGCAAAAATACCTATTCTCCTTCAGTCCATGAAACATACCATATTTATTGTACTTGCGACTAAGTGTTAAAAAATACTGCTAGAATTAGAACTATTTTTTTCAATACAACAAATGCTTAATGCCTATATAAATGTGGATTTGTCAGCCTTTACGTAATCTGTACAATGTATAGCAGGGAATAAGAAAAGAATTACACATTGTATATGCTTTAGGGCTATATCTAAAAGCTGTTAAAAGTGGATAATGGTATTTCAACTAGTTATTCAGCAAGTGACAGTACATTCTATCACAAATGTACTCTTGTCCCTTTAGCTTTTGGACCATTAAAAAAAAACTGGGTGCTTCATAGTACAGAATAAGAGAAGGGAACACTATACCTGTGTTATGGATGAATTGAAGACTGCCTGTTCATTTTTCAAATATTATTTTCCGGTCCTTTGCTTATCAAAGGAGGCCCAATTTCACTCAAATGTTTTGAGAACTGTGTTAAATAAATGAAAACCAAGAGAAAAATTGCTGGTGCAACTCAGTTCATGAAGAACTGTTGCTTTTCTACTATTACTTATAATTAGTCTTTCTATAGCTTAGTCCCTCATAGAATGTATTTCTTGAATTGTATGCAAGAAAGATAAATTTTATATTCATTGAAAGTTCATAGAGATTAAGTAGATAAATGAGATGACCATCTTTTGGGATAGTCTAGGTATCACGTGTATCTGAGGATAGTTAAAAACATGTTAGGATCAGTTCTTTTGCATTTAGGTTATTTTCAGGGTCAGCTCTAGAGATGTCATGCAAATAATTGTGGTTTGGAATTCTGTCTGATTTGGGAGGATGGGTAATACAGTTTGAACACAGGGCCTGCCTTGCACCCACCACTCAGTGGCAACCCACTTTTAGTTGTGATGGTATTCTGCCTCTAAGTTGGTTAGACAATATTTTAAGCCTTCATTTGTAATACTGAGTGGTGTGTTCTTAAAAATGTCTGCCTAGAATTGTTGATAAACCTTTTACTTTTCATAGAATTCTGATCTGGCAGTTTGAAACATACATTATCATGTGTCTAGATTTTTCTCGATCTATTCTCAACTAGTTTTAGAAGAATAGATAACCACTCAAGTATTTTAATGTGAGTTTTAGACTTAAGTCCAAATGGGACTTGTGTTTAAAGAAATGAAGACAGGAAAAACACTTCAAAAAATATGTTACAATCTTTTCAAAGCTTTCCTAAATCTCCAGTTACACTTCCTTTCCCCTAAAATCCTTCTGCTTCCACAAATATTTTCTCAAGCCATCTCACCAATAGGGGTTCCACTGTAGTTACAAAAATAATAATAATGCCGGGGATTTAGCTCAATGGCCTAAGCACCTGCCTGGCAGGCATGAGGTTGTGAATTCAATCGCTGGTACAAAACAAATAGCAATAAAGTTCCATCTCTTTCTTTCTTTCATTCACTGATCTCATTTTACTCATTTTCTTCTTTCAGACATACTCACTCCCTTTCACCTTTCTTCTTTCCTCTCTCATGCTCCACATCTTGCCAATAGTAATATATCACAATCTTCAGGAAACATTTAACAAAAGGGTGATGGCTATTAAAACAAGCTTTAGCATACAAGACTGATGGTTGAGTCTGTAGACGCTGATAAAGTCCGCAGGGATTTTCTCCTTACAACTCAGTGGCTGGGTCTGACGTTATTATTGCATTGAGTAGATTAAAGAGATGTAAAAATACCAAAATACAGCCAAACATACTATACCATTGGGAAGAAAACACTAGCCCAGTGCTGGGGAACTGTGGCATACATGCCACAACAGGCTGTTTGTATCTTCGAAAGGTCTGAAAGTTTTTCCCTAATCAAAGAATTTCCCATACTTGTAGCAAAGGTTTTTCACTGTAATTGATCATTAACCCTCAACACACACACACGCACATACATGCACACACATGCATACACACACTAAAATCATGAAAAAACAAGGCAAAAATGCCTTCAAAATTTCTTCTCATAAACTGATCCCATGGGTGCTTATGAGGAGGATATGAAAACTAAGTGCCTGAAATGTATAAAGGAATAAAAGAAACAAAAAAGAAATAAACAGAAAGATCTCTAGGATGTTCTGCGAGCTTAAAGATGATGTAACTAGACAAATAAGGGATTAACTGAGAAAATTATTAGTAAATTTGATGATACAAACAAAAAGTTGGATGAACTAACCAAGATGATACCAGACATGAATTACAATTTTAGTAAAGAGCATTTTAAAACACTTATGATCAAGATGTCAGAACTACAAAAAAAAAAAAAAACACTCAAAGAAACCTTAGACAGAGGTCCACAACACTAGAGAGCCTAACAGAATGAATACATTAAAGTAGTGTGAAGAGTGAAACAAAAGAGGAAAATGAAAGAATCAAAAACAGAAAAACAATGTAATAACAGGTATCAGTCAACACCTAAGATTATTTTTAATGCAAATGATCATATTGTCCCAATCAAAAGACACAGACTGGCAAACTGAGTCACAAAGCAAAAACCAATTTAATACTAAAGAAAGACATAATCTGAAAATTAAAGGATAGAAAGTGTTATTTCATGCGAGCAGAGTCCTAAATAAAACAGGAGAATTATTTTATACTTAGATCATGTGGAAAGTCACAAATGATTACAATAAAGAAAGTCACAACGTACTGCTAAAGAGAAAAACTCAACAGACAACTGTAACAACTGTAAATATATGTATACATATATACATATATATATATATGTGCAGTGAATATTGGTGCACCCAATTTAATAAAATAAATGCTACTGGACATAAAAGATCAGTTAAACATTAAAGGAAGCATAGTGAGGGAATTTAATACTCCACTACCACAAATACATAGGTCAATTAGACAAAATACTATAAAAGAAATATCAGAGTTAAAACACACCTTAGAACAAATGGACTTAGTACATAGCTACAGAGTACTTTACCCAGCAAAAACAGACTATACATATCTCTCATGAACACATGCAACTTTCTCCTAATACACTACATCTTAGACCAGAAAGCATACTTAAATAAACACAAATGAAACAAAATAATCTCGTGCATATTATCAAATCATGGTGTAGTGAAATATGTATCAATGGAAAAAGAAACCACAGAGATTAGGTAAGCACATGGAGATTACATAACACATGCTTGATTAATCAGTGGATCACAGAAAAATTCAAGAAAGAAATTTAACGATTTCCCAGAATTAAATGATAATAGCGGCACAATGCAACAAAATCTATATGACACAATAAAAGCAGCCCTAACAGGGAAGCTTGTAGCTGTAAATGCACACATTAGAAAAGACAGTGAGCCCAAACATATAACCTAATGATGATCCTGAATGTCCTAGGAAACTAAGAGCTATTCAAATCCAAACTGATGCAAGGAAGAAAATTATAAAATCAGAGCAAAATTTAATAAAATTGAGACTAAGAAAACACACAAAGAATCAATGAACCACAGAGTTGGTTCTAAGATAGGATAAACAATATAATCAAACCTGTAACTAAAACTGCCATATTTTCTAAATGGATGATGCTGGTCAAGGAGAATTCTCAAAGTTCAAGACATATAATAAAACCTAGACTTTGCAGAATTCAAGAGTACATAAAAATTATAATACAATGTCAAGAATTTTCAAGAAGACATTTAGATTACTCTGACCAAAAGATTCAGAGGTTGATTTATATTTCCTTTGCTGATGACATCCACTCTGTCTACCATGCCATCTCCCTAATCAAAAAATTTGTACCTGGTAACTTTAGAATGAAAATGGCTTACTAAATCCTTATACAGAATAACTTTGTCAAGTGCTGGGGATGTTTGTCTAGAGTGCTTGCCTAGTATGTCTGAAACCCTGGATTTGATCCCAGAAAAATACTAAGAAGAAAAGAAAAAATAAAGAAAAACATAAATAAAAATATATTCAAGTAATAACTTGAAAACTCTGGACGTCAGTAATTATTTAGAAAAAAATATCATCAATATAATATTCTTAATTCTGTCTTCCATCAGTATTTTTCATGTGTGTGATCTCAGATCCCCGGGGGTCATGCTATATAAAAGTTCTGCTGTTGATAAATACATCACTGACCAGCCTCGAAGTTTATTAAAAGAAGTGTAAGTGAGCATATTCAAACAGTGACTTTCTAAAACTCAGAAAACTTAGTTTTGAAGGAAAGTACATTCAGTTTAACCAAGCAACAAAACAGCTTACTAGCTCTGTCTTTGCAAACCTGATCAAGTAGGATCACTTTTATCAGAATACAACAAAATTTTTCATTTTTGAAGAACTGTGTTCAGGCATATTGTACTCTCACCTTAGATTAATCTTGCTGTGAGACTCCTACTGCAATGGCAGATTTCATATCCTGTTAAGTGTTTAATAGCTATTTCTAAAAGAATGGCTTCCAGCTGTATCATGTTCTTTCAGAACTTAACTCCAACTGACTTTTGACAAGTAAATGAATGAAACCTATTACAAAAAGAATTCCACAGTTCAAGACTTGGAGACCTGAAATATTTTTCCTCTGAAGTCACACTTCTTTGATGTGTTTCCATAGTCACAAATGTTTTCCATTATTATCAAGCAGGAATGTTATTTTAACATTTTCATATTTTAAGCAGCAAAAGATATTATTAAAAATGAAAATGAAAAAAGAGAAGTCGAATAATTACTAACTAAAAACATTGCTACCTGAAACATCACAATATTTCATTGTGAACATTTTTCATTGCATAATATCTCATTTTGTGTATTTCTATACAATTTTAAATTTACTTTCAATTTTTAATTTACATTTTTAAAATTGCTTCTTCATTGAGGGCTAATGAAATTGCCTTAACTTTTTCATTGTCTAGTATAGAAGGTATAACTACCAGTACTGGAAAATCACAAGCATATGGTTAATAAATATCTCAAATTTGCATGATCAAGGTAGAAGGGGATTAGTAGCTGAAAATATCCTCATATACTGTTCTGGTTGATACATTGTGCCAACTTGAGTTTAGAAGATTAACTAAGAGTCTCAGCAGAGAGACAGGGCCCTTACTTTGTAAATATCCTCAGGCTGTGCAACAGGAGGTCACAGAGATGATGTGAGTGCTACACCTGCCTGGGGGGAGGGGAGCCTGCTTACAATATAAGGGAGGAAAAGAGGTTTGTTCTCCCCCTTTTGCTCTGGCTGCTTTTGCTGTCTTCTGCCTTAAAATGATACCCCTGTGTCATGCTACTCTCCTTTGGAGCCAGCTGATTATGCACTGAAATCTCCATAAACTGTGAGCTAAATAAACTTTTTCCCCTTTAACTTTAGGTACTGGGTATTTTCTCTTAGCAATGACAGAAAAACAACCAAGTCAGAATCTGGTACCAGAGAAGTGGCTTTGTTGCTGTGACTACAACTGACCATTTGGTTCAAGAGCCTTTGGGAATGACTTGTGGGAAGAGCTTGGAAAGGTTTGGAGATGTCTCCTGAAAGAGTAGTGCTGGAATGCCTTAAACTGTTCTGTATGGGAGATTCTGTTCAGAACTCAAGAGACCAGAAGGCTGATAGAAACCTAGCTGGGAAAGACCAGGCTCAGGAAGTTTCTGCTGGGAAGGTCTACATTGGGTGCTAGACTCCAGATAATGTATGCTATGGCTTGACAGAAAATTTGTATTTTGCTCATGTCCAGAAACTTTGCCTGAGACTAAGATTAAGGGCAGTGGACTAATTAATATGGCAGAAGAAATTTCAAGGCAGTTGAATATTGAGACTCTGGCATGGCTATTGTTAGTGATTTTTAGATACATTTATGTTGCAAATCAACATCAAAGAGCCCAGCAAGATGACCGAAAAATTGTTAGTTTGGCCAGAAAGGAAACTCCAATAAAGCTGTGGACTGCAAAGATAGAGCTGATGAGATCATGATTGCCAATAAAGAACAAGAGAATAGAAAAAAATGGTCCAAAGACATCACGAAAAGCAGCAAGTATCCACCCTTGCAGCCTCAAAACTTCAAAAGTGAAAGACTTTGCTTTGAGGAGAGCACCATGTTCCAGAATGGCAATGGTGGCTGCACCAGATACCAGAATTTTCACAGAATGGAAAATTTGTCCCTCGGAATTGGATTCAAAGTGCCCAGTGATCCAGGAACTTGACCCCTGCAGCCAAGAGAGAGGAAAACTCAACTACCACTTTAGGTAGCATCCAAGAGGGAGGAAAACTCAACTACTCCTCTAGGTAGCAGCAGACCTTGACATCATCCACTTGGTGTTGGTTTTAGGTACACACAGAATGCAAGAGTTATGTAGTTAAAAAGGCTTTCACCTACATTTCAGAAGGCCAGGGAGTCCAGGCACTGTGCCCCTGAGAGGGCAGTGTGTAAAGCTGTAAGGGTGAGGCTAAAGGTACAATGGAGATACCAGAAGTTTGGAAAATCCAGAAATGTGGATCATCTAAGGAAAGCTGCAAGGAGAGAGCGAAATAGGCCTACGAGAGAAGCTGTGGGAGCTAAAACCACCAAAATGTCATAGGAGTGGAATCACTCAAGCTCTTTGGCACTCACAAATTGACACAGATTGTTTCAGATGCTGGACATGGAACTACAGAACTTAATGTCTGCCCTGCTGGGTTTTGGACTTGCTTTGGCCCCAATCTGTTGTATCCCTTTTTGTATCTTTAGGAATTAAAATATTTATCTTATGCCATTGTACGTTGGAAGTGTTTCACTTAGTTTTCATTTGTACAGGGCTTACAAGTAAGAGTTTGTCTCAAATCTCAGAGGACACTTTAGACTTGGACTTTTCAGAAATGCTAAAACTGTTAGAACTTTGGCAACTCTTGCAGCTTGACTACATGCTTTTAGGGGGGCCAGGGAAAAATATTGTGGTTCTAACATAATATAATGTTGATAGACTTAATACTGATTCTTAAGAATTGTTAATCCTATGCCATAATGTTCAAGTTGTGAAATGATAGGAAAAAACATGACCTTGTGTTGGAGACCTGAGGAGGTGGTAACCTGCTTACAATAAAAGGGAGGAGAAGAGGCTTGCTCCCTTTTCCCCAACTTTTGCTCTTTGTGCTTTTGCTGTCTTCTGCAGCCTAGAAATCCTGCCCCTGTGTCATGCCACCCTTCCTTGGAGCCAGCTGATTACGAACTGAAACCTCCACAGACTGTGAGCTAAATAAACCTTTCCTTTCTTAATTTTGGCTGTCAGATATTTTGACTCCGCAATGAGAGAAAAGTAACCAAGACAGTCCTCTAAAATATACAAGGCTTTCTTTAATCTTTTTATGCCCCTACACTGAGGATTAAACTCACCAGCATTCTGTCAGTAACCTACAGTCCCTTTTAAAACTTTTTATATTGTGACAAAATTTCACTAAATTGCCCATGTTGGATTTAGACTTCTATTCCTCATCCTTCAGAATTTAGGGTAGCTGGGATTACAGATGTGTGTCAGTACAAAGGTTTAAATTTATGTTTATATACTTTGATTATTAAATACTTTCTATTTTAGAAACTACTGATTATTAATCAATAATATGCTAGACTATAACATAAATCAAATTAACCCCTAAATCTCACTGGATGAAAGTTATTCTTTGCTCACATTGCATATTTATTTGGATCAGTGTGGGTTCTTTTTCACACAGTCTCCCTAGAATATGGGCTAATAAGACCAACACTTTATAAATGCATCATTTGGAACATAGGCAAGCATGGTGCTAAAGCAAAACAGAGAGTCACATTTCAACTACAAAACACTTTTACCTGAAAGTGACACTCATGGCATTTATTCACTAAGAGATTTTTTATTCTATCACAATGTCCTTTGAAGTTAAGATATTTAAAGTCTCAACATGACTTAATAGAGAAGGTTCTGGCCTAATGGAGAAGGTTCTGGCCTCTTTATGTCACCTCCCATACAGTTTAGAAAAACTCTACTTTGTTAGTCTTTTCTGTCTGTAACCTTTTTATATCTGTAGACAGAACTCAACTCTAGTTTATTTAAATGGGAAGGAATTTCTTAAACAAGGTTAGAAAGTTCAGGTAATCACTGGAAAGGTTAAATGAACAAGCACTAGATTGACCAGTTCCATCAATTCCTGTACCAAACTGTCTTTGCTGCAGTGGAGAAGGCACTGCTCCCATTTCTGACCTCAAAAACACTATATTAAAACCAGCTGGGCCAGAAGACACTGGACCTTGCCTATTCTTCGGGTAGTTTCTGACCAGGTATAACTGAGAGCCAGAAGCTAAGTTATAGGACCTAAGCCTTTAATCTAGTACAGGCACCCAATCTTTTGGCTTACCTGGACCTCAATAAATGAAGGGAAATTGTCTTGGGTCCTATATAAAATGTGTCATGTAGTTAATATTTACAAGAAACACAACTTTGTAATATAAATTTTTAAAATCATAACACTAAAAAAAAACAAGTAACCTGCAGGCAGTGAATCTTTAAGGTGCTAGAGCGATTAAGAAATGATAAATTTTAGACTTTCTAGTAGAGGAGACAGGTCGTACAATGTGGAGAGCTGTCAACATGTGGGGTGATTTTTCAAAAGATATTCACTATATTTTCTTCTATGGCATTCATTTTACCTGTAAATTGTTTTTCTATTACAGAAGTAACTAGAGATAATGTGTGCTTACCTTGCCACCATTTAATACAGCTGCTATTATTATTTTGGTATATTTCTTTTTGCTTTTTTGGTATACAGAATTCTTTTATGTACAATTATGTGAAATAAAGATTTCCTAATGAATATTTAGAATACAATAATTTTTTTTGTTTTTGCTTTATCTTCAAAATCATGAATCTAAGTGGCTGTGCAATATTGTGACACTTGGAATGGTTATTATGTATATACAATATTGCAATGCGAGTTAATGGATATAATGTCTCTGATTGCAAGTGTACATTTGTTCTTTCATTTATGCTATAATCAAATCAACACTTTATGGTTACTTTATTTTCCAGCTTTTTTCAGGATGTGACCTACAGATACAGTCCAATACCAAATGTAGATAGGGAAAAGAATATGAAAATTTCGGTCAATTGCTTTATAAGTACAAAAACATAATCTTAAGATTGCACTTACAGGGACTCAGAGCTATCAAACCATTATGGCTTGTGTTCATATGGCCCTTGCAAGCCTCATGCAATCATGGAGGTGGCTGAATCAAGCATTTGTGATTGGTTCATTATTTAGCACTGGGATTGGTGGTGTGAGTGCTGCACCTGCCCAGGGGCGGGGAGTGGCCATACAATGCAAGGGCAGAAAGCAGTTGTGCTTTCCCTTTTTTGCCTTTTGTACTTGTCACTTGCAGCCGTTATGAAAGGCTGTCCCTCAGCCATGCCATCCTGCCTTGGAGCTAGGTGAGTATGGACTGAAACCTCCAAAAACTGTAAGATAACCAAACCTTTCCTTGCTTCTCTTTGGGCATCAGGCATTTCGTCTCACCAAGGAAAGAAAAGTAACCAAGACACAAACCCATGAGACAGAAGTAAAATTACAGCCAGGAGTGATAGTGCATGCCTATAATCCAGACACTCGGGAGGATGAGGCAAGAGGATTGCCATGAGCTCAAGGCCAGCATGGCCTACACAGTGGATTGAAGGACAGTTGAAATACATAAGAAGACCTTATCTTAAGAGGAAGAAAAACGGAGAATGGTGATTGCCAGGCTCTGGGAAGGGGAAGAAGGGAAAGAAATGGACAATCATTGCTTCATGGGTAAAGTTTCAGTTTGGGGAGATGAAAAAATTCTAGGTATGAATAGTGGTTATGGTAGCACAACATTATGAATATACTTCATGCCACTGAACTGGATCCTTGAAATGATTAAAGTGGTAAATTCTTTGTTATGTATATTTTCTCATAATTATGAAAAAGCCAGTGGCAGTAAGTAAGACATGCAAGTCCTCCAAAATTCCTTTATTATTTACAAAAAGGGACTTTTAGAGTGTTATTACCTATGTTGGTAATTGGTTTTCCTTTAAATAGTGACTGATAATTTTAAAAATTCTGAGAACTGTCTGATTATTCATTTGACTAAGTTATATATTTAACATTGTTTCCAGCATCATATAGAGCAAAAAGCAAAATCTAATTTTGTCAAAATATAATAAAAGAGAAAAAAGGAAACAGTCACACACACCATAGCCTTGAGAAATATCAAGTTTTATTTAAAGACACTAAAGGGACACTGAATAGGTAGTATACAGACATGAGTTTTATTCACAGTTCTGGCACCATGTCATATTAGATAAGTTACCCTAACTCTAGTTCTGTTTCCTCACCTGTAAGGAGAGATTATTACACTAGCTGAGAGTTCAGATTTCTCAACTCAGATTTATCACTCATCATTTGAAAATACATCCACATGTTTTCTTTTCAGTGGTTTTCTGTCAAAATAGAATAATAAATACATACACAAATACAAGTGCTGGATCTTTGAGAAAACCTATAGAATGAGTAGCCTGTATAAAACTCATGCCTAATATAACATGAAAAACTATCATACAAAGAAAAATTATCCATTAAGAATTAACCATAGGCCTTGTAGTTTCAGTCTACTTAGGTTTTTCTCCAAGCGTTAATGAACCACTCTTCAAGATTTTATCAAATGAGGTAAGTTTCACAGTTAGGTACTAAATTCAGTTCAAGCAGAATAGATACTATTTTTAAAGTGTCTAATGGACAACTAGAGTTGAACAAGGAAGTCTTCAAATGTAATTTCAATTAATTCTCACAACTCAATGATGTTTTATCTTGTTTTACACACAAGGAAACTGAGACTCAGGATTAAGCAATTTGTCAGAAAGCACACAGTCAGCAAGTGGCACAACCAGTTTTCCAAACCAGATTTGTTTGACTGAAGTCTAGTACTTACCATCACATAGGTTTTGTAAACCTGTGTATTTAATTAATATTGATTTTCCCCTTAGCAACATAAACATATCTTATCAGAGCTGATTTCTTAAATTCTGGCCATTACTTTTAGTGTGGTCAATCCTATTAAAATCATGTAAGGAACTGAGGTGATTTTTCCAATAGGTAAGATTAAAGTAGGGTCAGGGATATAACTCAGTGGCACAAGCACTTGCCTGGCAAGTGTGAGGTTGTGAGTTCAATCCTCAATACCAAAAAAAAAATTAAAGTAGACTATAATTTTTGTATATTTTAGGCAGAGCTTCCTTTTTGGTCTAAACTGCTAGTAAAAATGTAGCCTTATTTTTCAAAAATTATATATAAATGATATCTATCTGTCAATCATATATATATATCATATATATATATGTACTGGCATTAGTAGAGAGCATTATTACTTAGGCATAAATAATTTTGTTTGTATTCTGTTCTTTCCCTTGTTATCTTCCTAGAATAAGATAAATAAGAACTTTAAAATCAGATGAATGCCAATACAAAAGTAATAGAGAATCTCAATACCCAATTTTCATAAATGAGCAGATCAGCTAGACAAAAAATCAATAAAGAAATGTCAGAGTTGAATCAATCTTTCAAACAAATGATCTTAATAGATGTCTACAGAATGTCCCATTCTACAACAGAATACATATTCTTCTCAGCAGCACATAGGGCTTTTGGCAACATAGACCACATACTAACCAATTAAGCATGTTTACATAAATGCAAAAGAATAAAAATTATATCATACATATTATCAGATCATAATACAATGAAACTAGAAGTCTATGGCAAAAGAAACCACAGAAATTATGCAAACTCATGAAAATTAAATAATACCCTTTTGGACAAATAGCGGTTCACAGAAGAAATCAGAAAGTTTCTAAAATCAAATAAAAATTCAGGTATGACACACCAGAACTTATGGAAAGCAATGTAAACAGACTTAAGAGGAAAGTTCATAACAGTAAATTCCCACAGTTAAATAACAGAATGAGCTCTAATAACCTAATGATGTACTTCAGAGACCTAGAAAAATAGGAATAATCCCAAAACTAATATGAGGTAGGAAATTATGAATTATCAGGCCAGAAATTAATGAAATCAGGAATAAAAAACAAACAAACAATCAGAGTTGGTTCTTTGAAAAATTAAACAAAATTGACAAACTCTTATCTATTTTTACCAAAATAGGGAAAGAAAAGACCCAAATCCTTGCTATTAGAATGAAAAAAACATGAAATCACATCAGATTCTGCTGAAATTCAGAATATTATTGCTAGTGGGGAAACTGTACTATAATAAAATAGGAAAATTCACAGGATAGGCATAAATTTTCTAGTTACATATAAACTACCAAAATGGAACCAAGAGGATACAAAAATCCTAAATAAGCCAGTATGAGTGAGTAAAGTTGAATTTAAAAAAGGACAAAAAAGAACTACAAAGTAAGAAAAGACCACCAGGCCCTGATGGATTCACTGACAAATTCTACAAAAACTTTAGAGAATATCTAGTGCCAGTCCTCCTCAAACTCAATAAAAGAAGAAAGGGAAGCAGTATTCTTAAAGTGAGACCTGGAAGCAATCATTACCCTGATTCTAAAACAAGAAAAAGACCTCCCCCATAAAAAAAGGAAAAAAAGAGAACTGCAAGTCAATTTCTGTAATAAACACAGATACAAAAATCCTCAATAAAATACTGGCAAATGGAATGCAGCAAATTATCAAAAAGACCATACATCATGACCAAATAAAATCCATTCTGGGGATGGGTGAATGGTACAAACTATGCAAATCAACAAATGAAATACATAGAAACAGAAGAAAAGACACACTCATATCAATAGACATAGAAAAAGTTCTTGACAAAATTCAACATCCACTCATGACAAAAACAGTAAGAAAAATAACAATAGGAAGTATCTATCTCAATCTGATAAATGCCATATACAAGAAAACAGTGGCCAACATCACACTAAATGGATAGAAATTAAAATG
>RJWM01019920.1:0-38063 GCA_004363535.1 Dasyprocta punctata | reverse complement strand
AGAAGAAGATTTCCAAATTACAGTGTATTATGTTGAACACTTTGAAACTTTAAATGGAAAGAATAATTTCTATGCATAGCTTTCAGTTTTGCCAAACTACTTCCTTTGTATCATATAATAAATATATGTTTTGCCAACCTCTTTTCTCTGCCCTCCAGTATTAAGTCTGAAGAGACTTTATTATTCATTCGTGTGTTCGAAGGTAGCTGTTTCTACCTTAATAGAGCCAAAATTGTCAACTTTTCAAACAGTAACTTGTTTTCTATGCCCTTAGGTTTGAAAGAAAATAGTCTCATAATGGAAAATAGTGAGCTGGCTTTCTGAATGTATAAATGTCTCGATTCTTTATCAGGCTGTGCTGTGCTACCTGTCTGTAGATGGTGAGATGGTCTTCCAACAATAGGAAATAGAGTTTGTGGATAAATAAACATCTTTGCTATTTTCCATTGGGTTTTACATTCTCAAAATCAAGCTCTTCCAACTAGGAGAAAATACTTTCACCTGGTATTATTTTAATTTAGAAATAAAAGTAAATGAATTTAAATGTAACGGAAGAGAAGTTATGTTATGTTATGACTAATTCAGAAGTAGATGTTATTCCTATGCAATTTCCTACCACATATATGATTCATATCATATGTAATAAATAGATTAAACTGTAAAATAAAGGCTGACAGTTAAAGAGATTTGTTTTTAATAATTAGAATTCATATTGCTAGTTATAGAGATCTTCTAATCAAAATAGCACCAGGACTACAAAACTTTAAATAATTCTCAAGTTCTCAATCATTTTTCTAAATGACTCAGTTAATAGAGAAACTAATGATGCTTTTTATAAAGATTCTGGCTAAACAGTCAAAATTGTAAATTTTTTTTCTGTGTCTAAGTATGACTTTAAAAAACGGGATATTATTTTATTAAGGTAAAAATATAGGAATGGATATCAAATATTATTTATTTGTTTTGGTACCAGGAATCAAATGCAGGACTTAATGCTTACAAGGCAGGTGCTATGCTGCTGAGTTTTATCCCTGGCCCTCAATGTTTCCTACTGAACTGTGTTTAATGATCTGTTTTCATCACATTCCTTTGGGTAATCAGCAATTTTGTTGCTTCAATATTTTAGAAAGGCTATATTATTTTTGAAGGGGAAGCAGAAAGGAGAGCTAATATTGGATCAATGACTTGACATTGTTAGTCAGCTTAAAGCATAAAAACATCAATTTAAAACTCTGTAATTCTGCATTAGTTATCAACAGCATTTATTATCACTTGTTAAACTAAATTGACGATAGAGTGCATCCTTTCTTCAAAACTCGAAAGTTAAAGTACTGATAATTTTTTGGCAATAATTCCTGATAACAAGAGGAAGATAAGTTCCCCACAAAATAATATTTTAATAGATAAATTCTTCAATATTATAAGGTTGCATCTAGTTTAATAGATGTTTCTTTGAATACTTATTATACAAACAACCCATGTAAATAAAAAACACCATACATTTATATAATGGTTAACATTTTACCAAACATTTACATTAATTTACTAAATTGAAACTGTGAATGAACTAATAATCTATCAAGTATAAACTAATTCAATTGCTCACTAATACTTACAAACCAGAACAATGCTAGTCTCATTCTTTCAAGTTTTATTCCTCCAAGTACTGCTAATCTTTGCCATGCTTCTGGAATTTCTTACAAGTATAAGGAAAATTAAGACTGCATCCATTTACCAATAAAAGCCTTGAATTTATTGTTCTTTATGGCTGAGTAGTATTCTATTATATAAAAATACCACATCTTTTTTTGTCCATTCTTCAGTTGATGGGCATTTGGGTTGTTTCAAATGTTTAGCTATTACACATTGTACTGCTATAAACATGGTTGCAAATATATCATTGTGGATTCATGCAACTAGAAACCATACTGTAAGTGAAATAAATCAGACTTGCACATGTAAATGCTGTGTTCTCTAACTAGTGTAAGAAAATGAAGTAAATAAGACCCAAAAGTTACAATAGATATAGTAAAAGGAAAAGAATCTGCTCAAAGGGAAATTCTAGTGTTTGATCAATCTTGCATACCTGTATCTGGTAGCCTGAACAATTATTTGAGGATAACAATATGCAATATGAAAACCATTGTTAAATTCCTATCATCTTGTTCTGAAATCTTGTATTGTCATTGTTTTTGTTGTTGGTGCTGTTGTTGTGGTAGTTGTCATTTTGCTTTTGTTGCTGTTTTTTAATTTTTTTTTGCTTCTTTTTCTGTTTTTTCACTTTGAAATAAAAAAAGAAGATTAAAGTTAAGGAAGATAATTAAAAATAAATCTTTTGTGGAGAAATCTATCTTTTATTAAGCAAATGACACATGAACATATGAAGTAAAATATCATATTATTTTAAAATGGTCTGAATTTTTACCATTTTTAAAGTCTTCTTTAAATCACTCCGTAGAATATTGCTTTCAGCAGTTTTCATGAAATCACTTCTCATATCAAAGAAACAAAATTTTATTCTATGTCATGTAATCTGAAATTTAAAAACATTAATAAGAGTCCAATGTAGGGACATCAATTTGATTAATAAATTAACAAAACTAAACTAAGTTAAACTAAAATAAAATGTTACTTTAGAAATTAGCAACTAAAAATATGAAAACTATTGTCATATTAATGAATAGAATACATGACAAAGCTCAGAAAAAACTTAAATAGTGCAATACACAATATTACTGGAGAAGAGATAATAGTATACTATGCAAATACTTATTTTTAAAACCTAGTAGGATGAGAGCTGGGGATTTAGCTCAGCAGCGCAGGTGCCTTTCTGGCAAGCATGAGGTCATCGGTTTGATCCCTGGTACAAAAAACAAACAAACAAACAAACAAACAGCCTAGTAGGATGATCTGACAAATGGCAACTTTTGCTGAATGAATGAATGATAACTTTCCATTAATACCATAGCTTTCATTTAAAATTAACTTTGGTTGGATGCTAGCTATTTTATTTTTATTTGAAAAAATATTTGAAATCTAGTTCTTGAAAATATTTATAGACATATTAAATCAAAATATAATGTGAATTAATCAATATTTCACCCTCAAATATTGAAGAATTAATACAAAATAAAATTATTATTATAAATCTGGAGACACGTGGGAAGAGTATACTGAATGTCACAAACTCTACTTTCTTACCACAGGATTCCTTCGGTAGTACAACAAACAGACATTTGCTTTGTCCAGCTAATATAACATTTCCTCATCTCTTCTGTGTTTAGTCTGATTTCATTCCACTCGTACCCTGGGACTGGCCTCTCAGGATTGTTATGTTGAATGTGACAGAAAAACAATAAAATGTCATATTGCCCTAACAATCCTCAATTCCACTTTCTTTGTCTTTTGAGGCCAAATCAATGAAACCATCTGTCTCAAGTAGAAAATAAAAAATTTTAATTTTCTTCTTTCTGTAAACTTCTTAAGTTTATGTTTCTGCCTATTGTATTTTATCTTCTTTACTTTCTAAAATGTCATTAAATTACACTAGAATGTATTATTTGGGAAGCTGTCTTTCCATTTTGTAATAACTGATAGCACTTACTGTCAAAATACTGCTTATTCATGGGAGACATTTAGTTTCCCAGAGATGGGGGGAATATGAGAGGGACATCATCCTCATCTATCAATCATAAAGGTGTTTTCAAGTGCAGAACTGTACTTGCTTTTTGTAATTGCCTGAAAAATTTTACCCTTAGCCATTATCTGTATTTATTGACCTTGGATGCAATATTTTAAAAGATGATCAGCTCTATTGGCACATTCAAAATGAACACTCATCTTTCAATGCTTAATAAACAAAAGACATGTTCAATTAACTGCCAGAAACTGAATTATGGTAAGAATCACAGAAAGTTTTGATTCTATTTAAATTGCTAAGACCTGATTTATCACTCTAAATGCATACATATATTCTAGATATACCATTGCAGTAGTGAGATTTTCATTGCTGTGAACAAATATCTAACAGGCACAATATATATATATATATATATATATATATATGTGTGTGTGTGTGTGCTTTTGCTCATGGTTTCAGGGGATTTACATTCAAGGATCTGTTAACTCCAAGGCAGGAATATCGTGGGGGAAGGGTACAGCACACAAAACTGCTTAGCTCATGGCAGCCAGGAAGCAGAACAGGGAAACAGGGCCAAAAAGGAGGGGGCCAGAGACCAGATATATACCCCAAAATCAGGCCTCCTTGACCCACACAGACACACCTATATTGTCTTCTGTTAACCTGTTGGTGGCTCCAAAGCCAACAAGTTGACAATTGAGTGTAACACTTGCTGTCCATCCTAGATATTTTGTGTTTGAGTTGCATAAAGAATTAATGTTTCATACAAGGCCATAATCACATTATAAAAATATTCTGATTAGGATACTAGTATTGTGGGAGACTTTTGTCGTTGTTTTGGGGTTTTTGGTTCGTTTGCTTGTTTTGTTGTTTTAATTTTTGTGGCTAACATGAATGGGATCCCTCAGTCTTGCCTTACATATTCCATTTAGTTTTTAGCATAAATGTTTTAAATATATGAAGCTGGTCACCAGTGCTGAAAAGAGGATGAAGATTTTGTGGTCTTCCAGCAAATAGAACAAATTCAAATATCTGGTATTCATTGTCAGTATAAGGGAATAAAGGTCTCCTTCATAATCAGAACTCATTAATCTGCTGCTTGTACCTCATTGCACACACACCTATAAAAATGGCTAAATGGAAAACAAAACATATAGTATCAAAGGACTGAATTCTACATGCTTCAGCATCAAATATGAATTCTATGAAACCATTTAAATAAAGCTAAAGTTCCCTCAATGAGTATACACATGAAAAAATTAATGAAAACGATCACTGGCATGTCTGACCTATGGATTCAAACTCTCGTTTATGTTTTTCAATTTCCCATTTTAAACTGGGGGAGGTTAATTGCTGTTACCCTTTGATGTTTCTTGTTACACAATCACTCTGATTGAAACACCATATGAAGCTTTAGAACCTAGCAGTGTCTGGTCAAAAGTCAATGTCATCTAAAGAGATAAATGATTAGTGGTTGGTCTTTAGTAAAAAGCTTTCTGAATGGAGATAGTTCAGAATGACTTCATTCTCAAATTTGTTTATCATTGTGTGGTAAAACAATGCATAAGCTGTTTTTATTACAACCTTGTATTTACTTTTGTTTACTTAAAAGATTTATTTCCAGAGATCAATATGAGTTTTACTATATTAAATGATGATAAAATACAATTTTATGAAAGGACTTATTACCAAAGCACCATAATAAAGTTCCAAAGATAGAAATATGACTCAATAGTTTTTTGGAATTAGAAAGTATCAAGATAGAAAAATATATAGCATGAGTCACAAATCTTGAATGAGAACCCGTTCTGAAATCTTCCAGTCTATTTTCTTCATGTCACATAAACAGAATTAAAGACAGAGAGCAGAGATGAGTTGCCCCAGGTCATAACACCTTTTTAATGGCAAAACCAGAACAATGACTGTCTCTCCTTCCTCTCCCTTTAACCAGGGGTCAAAATATAAATAGCACATTCATTAATTCATTCCCAGATTTTTGAAGCTTTATATATCTGTTAAATTAATAACATATGAATAAAAAACTGGGAAATTAACATAGGGATTTCATAATTGTATTTCCCCCAAATAAAGAAACAACGAACTTTTCTTGATTATCCTATAATAGCTGTTCTATTACTACTAAAAAATGAGAAATGCCCAATAGCAAATTAAAGAAAATCCAATTGCATTTAGTAATTATTCTAAAAATCATGCATCTTATCATTTGATCCTTGTTTTTCTCATATCCCTGGATCAAAGAACATCCCATTCATCTGCCAACATTTGAGAACTGCTGTGCCAAGTCACCTGTTCTCCCAACTACCCAATGAGGAAAACTAGGTAGATGTCCACATTTTACAAATGCAAAAAAAAAAAAAATTGTTATGAATGGTCACGGTCCCAGAGTTAGAAAACAGCAGAGCAAGGCACAGAAACATAGGGTTCTAAGCCAAAATCTAACGTGCCTTTGACTGTTACAAACAGCCACACAAATTGAGAAAAAAAAGCTATAACTTTTTCTTAAGTGTAAATTTTTTAAGTGCAATAAAAATACAAGATGAGAAAGTGAACATACATAGAATAACTTTGCTACTGAAGAGCTTATACAACTTGTTGTATACATTTTTCTTGATAAAACAGAAGTATGTGTTGCATAACATTTTAAATTACATTTACCTCTTTTTTTGCTGAAAAGGAAAATATTTAAAATCACGTTACTGCTAAGAAAAAAAAGTAACTGCTTCTATACTTCTATCCAAACAACTTTCTATAAAAATACTTCTTTTTCTAGCTAGAGAAAAATATTGAAAGATAATATTAAACACAGAAACTTAAATTTATTTCAGATTCATAATCATGTGATTACACAAATACCATTTCATCTTTTGCATGGTTCAGCACTGGTATGAAACAACTGAAAATACTAACAATTATCATATGATGTATGTTTCACATTTCTATTTATCATTACTGATTTGTATCTTTCATTCTTCTCATTGAGAAGAGGTTTTTTTTTTCTGGTTAAGTCAAAATTTTTCATGCTCTTTTTTATCCATCTTCTCTAGAAATATTTACTGACACCAGATTATTGTTCAATCACTGGAGATAAAATCATAAGTAAACCAGGCAAGAGTCCTTGCCCTAGCTTACTTCTGCTAAGGAAAGATAAACACTAAACAAAATATATGAGTGATTTTTTTTTTACTCCATTGTGGTAAGTAGAATAAGGATGACAGCAACAACAGCAAAATCAGGAAGTGTGTAAAAGAAATGTCAAGAAGTGGTACAGTTGGAGTTAAGAAAAAGTCTCACTTAGATGGTGATTTTGAATGAAATCCTGAAGGAAGTAAGGGAGGTCATGTGATCAGAGGGAACAGAAAGGACAGACTTTGAATAAGAAAGAAGAGCAGGAAATTACAAGGTGAAATTGAAGGGGAACAAGGGTATAGCTCAGCCATAGAGCAATTATCTACCATGCAGGAAGCTGTGTCTCCAATCCTCAGCTACACACACATACATACACACACACACACACACACACACACACAGAAATCCAGAGGACTTAATTTTATAAGTGCCCATAAAGCTAGGCATGGTTTTATAGTTTGTAATTCCCATACTCTGGGAAGAAGGCAGGAGGACTAAAAGTTTGAACCCAACCTGAGAAAATTACTAACTTAGCATAGAGCCTTTTTTAAAATCCAAATGCATTAATGAATAAGTAAATGCACTGGGGTTTAGCTCATCCCTTCCTGGGTTCAAGTACCAGTACCACCCGAAAGAAAAGTGTACATAAGCCACTGAGTTCCTATTCTGAATATGAAGATACTAAAATATTTTGAGTAGAAGACACACATGATATGACTTGTATTCTGACAGAATTATTCTGATAGCTATCTTGAGAATAAGTTCAAAGGAAAAGTTACAGCCAGCAAGAGTTCATAGAAATAATCTCATGGAAAGCTGGTGTTGGCCATCCAACAGGATGGTTGAAGTGCTGGTTATAAAAAATAGTGGATTAATGGATTCTGAACATACTTTACACATATTAGAATAAGATATGCTGAACAACTGAGTAAGTATTTTAAGAAAAGATAGAAAAGCTAAGCTGTTACCAGCTTTTTAATGTGGACACTGACATGAATGAAGTTTTCGTATGTTAAAATGAAGAAAGTACAGGTAGAATTATTTCTGGGAAAGATCAGAATTGTGACATCAGACATATGAAGTTTAAGATACCTTGAAGATAGTGAAATAGGTATGTTGAGTAAGTCCTGAGAAAGGTAAGTTCATGAAGGAAGCTCAAATTGAAGGTAAAATTTCAAGTCATTATCATATCAGTGAAAATGAAAGTGGTAATACTGGGTAAGATTTCCAGCATAAGAATGTACAATCAGAAAGAATAGTTTGTGTTGTCATTGTTTGATTGTCTGATCATTTTTATGCCTAGATCTCGTAACTTGAACAATTACTTTTAAAATAACAATATGTAGTATATTGACTAGTATTGATTTTTTACTTTTTTTTTTTTGAAATTCTGTATTACTTCTACCTTTTTTTTTGTTTTGCTTTTTTAAAATTAAAAAAAGAGATGCTAATGTGTGAAAAATGTTAATATCCAAAATCTGTGCTCTGGGGACATTCTTTTATTTCCAAGAGTGGAAGATAAATGTGAAGTATCAGGTCTGAAGCTGTAGCTCAGTGATAGACCACTAGCCTAGCATACGTGAATCTTTGGTTCTATCTTCAGCAGAGACAGAGAGAAAGAAAGAGAAAGAGAGAGAAAGATGAAGAAGGAACAAACATTGAGGTAGGAAAAAAAATGAGATAAACTAGGTATCAGGAAAGCCAGGTAGAAACACTGTCTCAAACAGAGAAATCAACTCATCCAAATGCAGTTGACAGGTCAGATAAAATGACAGTGATCTGCAGATAGGATTTAACCATATGAACACCCACAAATAAGTGCATTAAAGAAAATATTGAAGAACAATTATCTACCCCATTGAGGGATTATATGAGAACATAGCAAGCATGAGGCAATATCTTGAAAATGAAGCTAATTCAAGAGAAGAATATAGAAATAACAGCATGAGATGGTGACTGCTTGTGATGGTTTACATCTGATTCATCTTATAGTCAAAAGGGCTTTGTAGGCTAGCATGTCACTTGACTATGAAAACATAGGTAAGCTGCAGATATTTTGAAGGAATACAAAAAGGTAAAACAACTCAACTGGAGACTGAGAGAGAAAAATTGAAAAAGCAAAATGCTTATTTAAGGCATTAAGATCACATTTGAAGTTATAATCATGGAATTGTTAAGAGGAGAGTGTTGAGTATTCACAGATATGCACAGTTAACTCTGTAGGTACAGGCATGGGATGGATATAGAGTTAGATTTAACTGCCATTATCATTTTGCCAAGTTACCTGACAGTATGAGAAGAGGTTAAGGAAACTGAAGGTCTAAACCATGGGAATGATTAAATGGTATTTGCATTATTGAGATGAGTAAAGAAAGAAGTGAGAACCTGTGAAAGGTGAGGTGCTAGTGACATGATGGTGAGCTGGGGAATAGTTCCTTTTATTTTGTTAAAGTGGCTTTTAGATGCCAAATCACTGGAGAACTTGAGCGGAAGAGTTAAGAGCTGTGACTACAGAATAGGATGCATAGAACTGAGACAAGTTTGTTAATATAGGTAAGTCAAGGTCAGTGGAATCCTCATGGGAGTAAGTGTGCAAGACAGGAAAGTAGCTAGGTCAGAGACATAAAGGAACCGAGAGCCTTCGTGGAGGTTAAAAGCTAGGAACTTGCTGCTATGGAAAGTGTATGGTGATAGAATTATCAGTGAGCCAGGTTCTAAAACATTTTCACAGAATTAAGACAAATCAATAAGACTACCAAAGATGTCAGCACTGTGAGTGGTGTGGGCTAAAGAGTTGAGATTGAAGGCGTGAGAATTTTGAGCACAAAGAACGAAAGTGCTTTGGATGTGACAAACTTTCCTCTAGGTCACCATCCTTTTTTGGAAGAAGAATGCACCCTCAGGAAGCACGGGTGACAAAATTTTTCTAGGATGAGGGCCAGATTTTGTAAAGACAAAAAAAAAAGGTAAATAAAATATACATTTTTTATTGTATATTACAACAAAGTCAACATGCCTTCATGCTGACTCTTAATTCACTTGAAGATACCTTATATTTATGTACATTTTGCAAAGAGGTCTAGCCATTCTTGCATTTGATTTCAGCTAGTATATCTCTATGTAAAAGAAAACAACCTGAGTGACATTAAAGTATTTCTACCAGACAATGCAGTTTGTAAATGACAAATAACAAGCTATGCCACAATTGAGATTTGGATGCAGCACCTGTACAAAGCATCTCAACAGAGACATTCTTAATATTTGCTCCCCACACTGATTCATCTTCTTAAATGAAGTATTGAGAGAGTTATTCTAACATGGTCTACTTATAGCCAGTTTTATGTGATAAGACACATGCCTGCCCTTCACATGTGATTCTTATATATTTATTTAATAAAGAATTAATTACTGAAGTAGCCACTAGGGAAAAGTCTGTGAACAGTATAGACATTCTTGCCTCCCTGGAGGCAAACATTTAACAGGAATTAAATGTGTAATTACATAAACAAAATACTGAAAAGTCTACAGTTGTAAAAAAAAAAAAAAGAAAAAATCCAGAGAGGTCCTAGCTTGGTAATAGGGGACTTAGATTTCTTAGAAGAAGTGACATTCAGAGGCCTGGCCAAAAGTGTGTGAGAGTTTTCGCTATGAGGACAGGAAGACTCTGGGAAGGGGAATCAATGATTGAAGACCTTGAAAAGAGAAGGAGCCTGGGAATCATTGAATGACAAAAACATAACCTAAAAATCAAACCTAAAGAGCTGGACAGAGGAGACAAAAGGTATAGCTGAAAAGGAGGTAAGGGAAACAAAATGTTTATTCTGCGGTCTGTGGAAAAACCCTAGAAAAGATTGGGAAGTAGAATAATTTGCGTGTTCTTGTTTAAGCAACCGTCTAGTTAAATTCCTTCTTAATTTTTCTAATGTTCTACTTTATGTTGAATATTCCTGTTCGGCTATTTGCTTTTCTTCTGGATCATGTACACTTATGAATTGCAAAAGGAATTTCCTAAGACAATACAAAAACCGTTTTATACTACATATGAATATACTCACATTATGCTTATAAGTCATTAACAATTTAGTATAAATATATATGAAGGGTTCACTTTCGTTTATGATTAATTTAAGCTTTATTGTGAAATAATGCTCCTGCTTTCGAAAAATCAGATAAGAGATCATATAGTTATGGTTTACATAACTTTCTTTGTGGATTTCAAGTTGTTTCTTTTCCACAAAAGCATATATGTATGCCTACACACAAGCCATACATGAGTTTGAACTTCATGATTGAGCATTCAGTTTGCTCAGTTTTTCCATCTATCAGGCCTCTGCTCTCAAATTATTACTACTACATATTTGGATAAATGTTGTCTTGTACTAAGTGCATTTTCTAATTGATTTCTTAGACAGTGAAGTAATGATCATAATGTCTTTTGGTTTCCTATGTTAAAACTAAGAATATACTACAAAACTAACAAATTAAAATTGATCTTGATTTCATAATTTGAAAGCTATCTTTCTTTTTGAATTTCAAATATAGATAAGATTCATTTTTTTGAGATATGACACTTATTATAAGCAACCTCAGGCCCATTATATGAGTTATAATATTATATAAAATTTAGAACTATTATTGCTATTTCTGAACAATTTAACTTTTCTTTGTTAGGCAGTCACCCATGTACTAACATTTCTGTCAGCTAATCAAAGCGGATCACTATTTTCAAAGGTAGAAAAAAAGCAGATTTCACAAAATATGTTGTTATATAATAAACTAAAGCTAGACAATTCACTTTTTTCAATATCACATACAAACATAACCAAACAGTACACATATACAAAAATTCACTTATGCAATATTTTTAAATTTGATGTTCAGCAAACCTTTAGTTCTTCCTTTGACTGTATTCAAATCATCTATTTTCAGATGACTTTTCTAAGCACATAATAGTAGTATCTGGCTTCTGCAGTCCTTTCTCCCTAAACTATGTATTTCAATGTAATTGAAAGTCCAAGTTCAAAATTAGAGTTTTAAAAAATCATTTAGATTAGGCACAACATGGTTTAATGGGTGCCTTTACATCACTACCAACTGGCCACCCATATACTGTGTCTTAGTTCTATAATCTATAAGGAATTACATACTATGTTTGATTTAGTTCTTTCTCCCTTGTGTTTAATAAAAACTTGTCTTCTGTTCTCTTCTTTTCACTACTACTAATTTACTTAGTTGGCTGAGCATAATGGTTCATTTGCAATCCTTATCCACTTTGGATGGTCCTGAAAGTAACAGTACAATAAGGTTAATTGTAAATGCAAGTAATGTAAATGAAAATAAATGCTAAGAGATTGTGCAGAGCCATAATTAAAGAAGTTTTATGAATTAAAGTTTGGATTAAAAAAATAAATAAAGTTTGGATAATTTTCAATTAGGAAAGATAACTTATATGCTAAGAAGAATAGAATGCATAGAAGAATGCAGATGGTGAAGATGTTTTTATACAGAGTTTATGGTGTGTGTAAAATTTAGATGTCTTAAATAATGAAAATGCATAGGGGAATAATTAGACCTTTACCTAGAAAGGATAGTTAAGGAAATAATATTCTAGAAATCTATATACGTCTGACAAATTTTCTGAATTTTGTTTAGGACAAGTGATAAACACACTGAAAAATTTCAGAAGCGTATTTCAACATTCAAAATAATCTTTATAAATATTAATCTTGAGTCAATATAAATAAGAAATGTGACTTAAAACAAAAGAGGATGTACAAACTGTTTCAGAAGGTGACAAGAATGAGAGGATAAGTGTGTTTGAAGGAGGGTTTTCTGAGGAGGATTAATAGCAATGTATTTTACTGCAATATGTTTTTAAAAATTAAACTTTTGTCATATTTCTCCATCACATCTTGTAATTTGAAAATATCAAAGACTTGAGTAAATGTCACAATAATAATTTGAACATTGAAAATAAATTTTAAATTGATGACAGGAAAGGAGTGAGAGAGAGCTACTTATCTAAATCATTATAGATATAGATATAGATATAGATATAGATATAGATATAGATATAAATATAGATATAGATAGATATAGATAGATAGATAGATAGATAGATATAGTAAAATTATCACCAGGTAATTTGTCATAATGACTTAAGATAGTGTCTTAGTTACTTTTCTCATTGATGAGACAAAATACTTGACAATTAATGTTAAAGGAAGGAAGGCTTATTTACCTCACATTTTGTAGAGGTTTCAGTACATAATCAACTGACTCTAAGACAGGGTGGCAAATGGCAGAGGGGCAACAGTTCACTGTAACTGAAGACACCAGAAGCAACAAGAGAGGAGGGAGAGAGAGTGGCAAGCCTCTTTCTGTCCTTTACAATGTATGCAGGCTGCCCAGCCTAGGGTTGGTGCAACACTCACACCTTTAAACCCGAAACTGGACCATGAATCCATCACAAACTCTAGACTCAGAAAATGTTCTCATTTAGACACTTCTAAGAAAACATGAGTATGGTTTTATAAATGCAATAATACATTAACCTATTATAATATGTTTTATGTTTTTTTCAAAATGTTCACCAGATAGGTTCAAACTTTTAATTATGCTTCATCAAATTTTAGTTTGACTTCTCAGTTCTCCAAGAAAACCCAGAAGACTTCTCAGGATGGTGGAGTAGTTGCAGATTTTCTATGTCACACCTAACATGTCTAAATGCTTTTTCTCATTATGCAAAAAGTCATGGATAATCAGGTCAAAGCAGTATGCAAAGAAAATTATCAGACTGTGAAACTAAAGGAAGGCCTATTATCCACAAGCTGTACACCTGTTTGTTCATTTCTCACTTTAAATGGTGTCATTCTGTTTATAAAATTTGATTACACAGAGTTTTAAGTGAAGGAAAAGAAAGTATCTTAAAATAGTTCCTTCTAAAGGATAAGCTATCTTTAACTGAATAATTCTTGAAAATTTTAAAAAATTTAAATGTGTATAATTTAAAATATACAAAATAAAACTTTCATTTTAAAATATTGACTAATTCTAATAACAAAATAATTTTAAAAATTCAGATATTCTGATTTAAACCAAAGCCTCTGCTTATTAAAATATCAACTTCAAATACAAATATTGATTACCTTTAAAATAAAATAGAGATTCTAAAATTATTGGAATAAAAATGTCTTACTTTATTTCACATTTTACATATTGTTTTTGTGAAATATATTGTTTCTAAGACTATAACTCAAAATGTTTATTTGCTTCTATTTCATTTTACATATTTCCAGCTCATTGAAATGAGTTTAATACTCGCAATGAAGATGTTAACAAACAAGTGTGTATGTACACTCTTCTCACTAAATAATGTGCCATATTTCATATTTACATGGATATTAATACTTAATCACAATTTAAACTTTTTATAAATGAAATAATTCTCCATATTTTCTTCAACTTGTTTTATTTCATGTTTTAAAATTAAACTTAAGCCTAACATTTTCTTGTGAAAAAATTTTAAATTGCAATTTTTACAATCTGTTATATACTAGTCCTAGCTCTAAAAGTCATTAAAATTGTACTTTTTCCAATTCCTTCTAAGTTTCTGGCATTATCAATATAGGCTTCATTAATATTAGCAGTAGTATTTTAGAAGGTAAAACCAAATATTAGCAACACTTTAGAAATTTTACAATCTTATTACTATTCTTTTCTAGAAGTAGAATCCGCAAATTCTACTTATCCAATCCACTATTAACTCTTTAAAAGTAAGGATCATTGGGCTGGGTATTTAGCTTAGTGTCTCAAGCTCTTGCCTGGTAAGCGCAAGGTCATGATTTTGATTCTTGGTGCCAAAAAAGCAACAACACCACCAAAAAAGTAAGAATCATGCATATTATATATATAAAGAAAAAATAATAATGCTTTTATGTTTTTAAGAATTACTGATAGTAACGAAGCAAGGAGAAATTTATATTTATATCATATGGTTAATTTTTTTTTTTTTTTCCGGCACCTGGGACTGACCTCACAGCCTCATGCCTGCCAGACAGGCACTTAAGTCACTGAGCCAAACTCCTGGCCCTGGTTTTTTGAGGCAGGGTCGCACTGTGTAGCTCAGGCCAGCCTTGCGCTCACGTTGTAGCCCAAGCAGGCTTAGAATTCACAACGCTCCTCCTACCTCAGCCTCCCGAGTGCTGGGATTAAAGGCATGCGCCACCACGCCCGGCTAATATGGTTAATTTTCTATATTTAATACTTTATATTGTATAGTGCTATATTACATGCATATGCAAACATATGCCTTTAATGAACAGTACATTTTGTGTCTTTTATTACATTTATTTTTATCTATGTGATAAAGAGCCATTTTATTTTAAAAAATCTTATAGCAAAGTAAATAGTAGTTTATATCTGCAACGCACACTAAACATGTCAAGTGCGAAGTTAAGCCAGTATAGTATGAGATAGAGCAAGGAATAAGATTTAAGGACAACCAAATATAATTTGAAGGCAAATCTTAAAATCTGTAATTATAACCTGGAATTTGGAGGACATTTCAATACCTCTACGAAGTCTAAAAGTCAGTAAAATGTAACAAAGCAAATTTTTGAAACTGCGATAATAACTTACTATGTTTTTGAGACTACGAACATGAAATTATTACAAGACTAAAATAATTTGCCCAGAGATCATGGCCACAATATCAGTAATACTGTACTCTACAGACCAAGAATTTTTTACTTAGTGAATATATTTTAAAACCTGTTATGAAAAGTAATTCTATTTTTCTTTACATAAGATAACTAAGTTGCATTTTAATTATGAAAGGTATTTTACATTCATTTCTCTCAATACTCTCTTATATGGCTTGCTTTCAAATAGTGTTGTTCACCTTGTATCTTAATGATGAAATGAGACTATTCATTTTGTTAACTATAGTAATGATGGATAGTTCGCATGATTTCTTCCCATTACTTTTATAAAATTAGTATCTAAAAACATATCATTCATTTTTATTCATCATTTCTGTGACATCAAAACAAAAATGACAAAAGCATAATTTAATCACAAATGTGCATGGACATTATTCTTTTGGATATTCCACATTATTAATTATTAAGTAGAGGAAAATAAATATTTTGCTATTAGTAATGCTAGAACATTACTTCATTAAGTGTTGGAATTATTTCTTTTACATTTTTTAATGTAAAATAGATTTCTATACTATGAAAAGTACTGCTAGGATAAAAATCAAAGAATTTCAGCTTTTAAATCTCAGATCAGGCATGATCTAGTTTTGGGATCTTCACAAAGAACAGAAAACTTATAAACTTCTATTTCCTCACCTCCAAAATATATTTAATTTTCCACCTTACAAAGTAACTGTGAGACAAGAGCAGTTACCTTCAGGAGAATCATAAACTGATTTACAGGAGGAAGTATAAACAAACACCTTCTGTGTAGAATGATCTGTAATCATTACTATTTGTCAACTTTTAAAATACAGTTTTTCTATGTGTGTTTTCCTCTGTGATTCATTTGACTTTGTTATCCTCTTATTATTGTTGTTTTAATACACATATTTTGCAAAGAAAACATGTAAAAGGAAGGTAAGCACTTTTAAGCTTATTAAAATGTGTAATTTTTGCTAAATTAATTAATATTTTAAAATTAGGGAGAGTGCAAGTTTCATGCTGGTTTATAAGCTGCATCTGCATAATACGTAATATATTCGATTACATGCATATTTCCAGTAATTGCATGGTGAGAAATAGGAGTTTAGCTAGGTTGTACCTGATCTGTATGCATACCTGCAACATGCAAAGATAAGATCAGATGCAAATTTGACTGTTGCAGCTTAGGTGTGTATTTCTTTGAAGACATATTAATTAGAGTCAGTTTTATTTCCTCCAGTATTCTGTTTTATCATTTTTGTTTTCATTTTCTGCCATGGTTAATTTCCCAGAGATAGATTAAATTGACAACTTTGGCCATTATTGTTTTCTTGACTGTATCTTTTTTTTTTTTTCCAAAAACACGCATTCATTCTTTAAGAATAGTTCTCAATTTACCAATGCTGTGGGAGATAAACACAGAAGGTACTTGTTTATAGAGGAAAGCATTAAGTTTAATTTTATAACTATTGATCACTTTCCGCAATGTGTTAGGCATTTTGCTAAGAACCCAAGGTACTAAAACCGTGCTTGTACATACATACTTCCTTCATAATTGCTTCTTTTTGATCATGAAATAATTTTCCTTTTATCAGTGAAAGAAATAAGATGTACTTAAGTGATAGACTTAATACACATATAGTTAGCAGAGCTAGGAAGACATTAAGTGTATCCTGACTTCCATTCAAATTATAACATGCTGTCTCTGCATTACTAATTATAGAGGGGAAAAGTACATAGACTGCATTTTCTTCTAATTCTGCCAAATCTCTATGGAATTTCTTTTCCAAATAATGTTAGTGACAGGAATGTCAATGGGTTAATGAAAGGGAAAAGCACTGCACATTTTGTTTCAAATTCACTTTAGACTTTAAATACTGCGTGGCATTTGAATCTAGAACTTGACTCTATGCTTACAATACACTGTTAAGATAAGAAATGTCAATTATCCAGCTAATTTGTTAATGTAGACAGCCAGTCAAGCCCCGACATGAACCTTCGTTAGTGTGTATGATCAAAGTTAACTTTGGACATACTATAAATTGATTTGTTAATTGTTAACTTTTCCTTCAGTTTGGTTCCTGTAGATTCCTGTTGGAAGAAAAGCTGTCCACTATAATTCATGGTTTATCTCTTTCTTCCCAAATCTATGTCTAAAATTTTAAGAATTATTTACAAATAAAATTGCCTGTTAAGATGAAAACATTTTTGGTATATGACATTATATTTTAAACAACTACTTAGTCCTAAAATTCTTTAAAGAATTTTACTTTTATTAGCCCATTAGTCCTAGGAGACAGGTATTAGAATTATCCAATTTTAAAATCAGAACATTAAAAAGTTTAAATAAATTAAGTGTATATAACTATGAAATGGTAAACCTGGCATATAAATTCTTTTTAAAAATATGTCTATTTAGCATAAGTTTCTAAAGCTTAGTAAAAAGTGTGTATAATAAACAAATAGCCCTGTAAGTTTCATTTGCTATAATATCCATAATTGACAGAAGATTTCAGTATTTTTGAAAATCATAGAATTTATGGAATTTGCTATTAAATTAGACAATTCCTATAAGCCATAATAATGGAATTTGGTGCAGAAATTTAAATGATAATGTAAGAAAGTGGATCTATAGTTTGAGTTCATGAGATATAAATTAGAAGTAAGAACTTAGTAATAATGTTCTGCATCGTGGTAGTATTTGGATGGGAATGTACTAAACATTGTAGGTGATAATGTTCATCTCAAATGTAATAATTTTTAAAATTCTAATAATGATCTTTGGTCTTGCTAATTGTATTAATTTAAAAACTGCAATCAACATTGTTGGTATATGTATTTTAATAATTGGTACTCTCTCAGTCTGTATATTAAGATTCTCTACTTGTAGATTAAGTTGTTTTATAGTCAGAGGTTTGTGTTAAATCTCAAATGTTAGCCATTCCACTCTATAAATTCTCCTGTACATGGAAAATCTAGCATATTCCTAAAAGATTCTTAATGTGTCACTTCCTAATATAAGAGTTCCTGTGGTTCCTTATTCCTAAGAATTGAATTTCAGCCTCCCAAACTCTGGAACCACACTGGCCAGTCCCTGATGAGCAGCTCTGGAGTCCTGGGCTGGGGTGGGCTCAGTATCTCTGTGTCTTGTGAGGCTGGCCGGGAGTTCCCCTGGTGGGTTGCACTGAGTGGCGGGACCGGATCCCTCCCAAACTCTGGTTCCAGTTTCATACTCTTTATTGCCTCTAACAAATATCATAATTTCCTACTTTTCAATGAATTCCACACTACTAATTCTTACCAGAAGTAGGTGTGAACTATTAAACATGAAGTGCAAGTAACTTGTCCTTCAAGGTGCACCACATATAGACAATATTCTCTTTCTATTCCTTTAGCTAAAAAATGAAATAATTTCCTGTTCTGCTCCTAATTCTATTTTATTAATTCCTTTTTCAGAGTTGCCATGACATTCTAATGGAGCTGTTGTAATGTTTTATATGTGTTTTATCAGTTTCACAAGATAATATGGCAGTTTACAGTAGAAATACTGTCTTCTAAATATTTATGTATTTCACGCTGCTGTACTGATCTTTCTCATATAAGATTTTTTAAATAAACAAATGTGTACTAGTACAGCCTAACATGCATACTTTTATTGACCAAACTAGTAGTCTAAGAAAGTAAATGATTTACTTACATCTGACAAAGGTTTATCACATCTACAAATGTATTTATTCACGAGATTTTGATTTAGTACATTTAGTGAATGGAGTGAACTGTGGCCTCATGTGCACTGGCCTTTATCTCTAAACATTTAGCAAAAGTAAATATGGTTCTAATATCTAGTGTGCGTCTAAGGAAACTAATAGGACTTTCTGGGGTAGTGTTTATGCTCATGTTTTTCTGAATGGCTACTTGGCTGTGATATGGAAAAAATGACTCTGGACCTGTTAGATGTCAGATGAATTGAGTTCCTGGTCTCAAAACATCGAGGAATTAAGTCATGAACCCACACAGGAGGTTAGGAGAGTTTAATGGAAATAATAAGAAGAAAAATTCCTAGACTTCTAGGAGAGGTTCTGAGTAAATGGCCACTGAGGAGGCCCTATGTCAGGGATAACTTTTTCAGCAAAATCCTAACACGGGCACAACATGGGCCATACTATAGTCAACCAATAGGATTACACATATTACCAGTTAGCTAAAATTGATCCAATAGGGAAAAGAGACACACAGCAAGAGTATATGAAAAGAGGCTGGCATTGGTCTAGATGTTTTGGTCACCTATCTATGTGACTGATTCACCTGGACCAACTAGTGTTAATCATATAATCTCAAACTGCTGCTTATCTCTAGGGAAGGTTGGAGGCTTGGCCATTGCATCTCCATCTTGAGACCTGGTTCTCTAGGTCTGCCTCCAATCACAATCTCTGTGTGTTTTATTTTCTGTTCTGACTTTCTTAAAGGCCCAATACCTCTCTAACCGCACATGAATCTCTGTCTAACTTAGCTGTCTATAATAGTTACAGGTAGCCCATTCAATTTTGAGCAGCATACTGGTAATTAAACAGGGAGGAAATTGAAAGAATTAGATTGGATACTGAGGTCTCAGCCAAGTAGCTGAGTTTTAGGGAAAAAAATGTAATCATGTGTGAAATGCTTTCCTATCTCATTCCTTGAATTTTTTTTATGAGCCTCTTCATTCCATCTCCCAAGCTCTGGGCACTTAGATCGTGTAGGGCTGTTGTTTTTCTCATCATTCAGTTTTAGCAGCCCATAGAAAAATAGGTAATTACATATGGCATTTCTTCATGATACCTAACTTGGAGTAAAACAATATGTGTAATGTATACTTTTCAAGGGTAATGACTCTTTTCTATGTACCAAATTGCCTAACAAGCCTCTTGATCATGGAAAGCATGTGGTAAATATTTATTGACTGGTTTGCAAGGTAGAGATAAAAAAGAAGCAATCAACTGATGCACAGAAGAGAAACTGAGCTTTTCCTGCTGGGCAACTGTACTTAAATTTTATGTTCTATTATGCAGTATTACCATATGATTTGGTCTTATGAGGTAACAAAAATGGATTTCCACATCTGTCTGTTGTGGTTATGTCTATTCTCGTGGTGAGCTGAGAGACTGGAAGCAGCTTCACCTGCAGGTTGACAATGCTGTTTCTCACACTATGTGATGCTGCTGATACCTACAAATCAGTGGATCAGGGGTTGTTGCCCTGGACATACAGAGATCTCTCAGTTCTTGTTAGAAGAGCAAAAGATAGAAATAGAAATGTTTCTTATATAGCAAAGTGAGACTTCACTTGACTGTCCCAGTCTACAGGGAAAACTTTTCCCCCTGAAATCAAGAAGACTTTACTGTTTTCATTTACACCACTGCAGTTAATGATATTTCCATATGCCATCCCTTCATTAAAAATGTATCCACGCATACTAAATGAAGATTTGTGTATCTTTTCCACATTTCTGTGGAGGTATTTTCTGAACAACCTGTGGGTTTAAACAGGAAGGAATTTTAGGGAAACATTTGAAAAGAAATTCAAAAGTTCCTTGGGGACGAGAACCAGTTTTCATTTTCTAACCTAAGCCTTAGCTAAATATGTGAAACAAAGACGCAGTCTGCTATAATAAGCTGTATATTCCTAAGCCACACAACTAAGGAGGTGAAAGTGTACCAAAATAATACTAAAACTGAGTAAATGAGAACATATTCATGTACTAAAATAAATTCCTTGATTGGCTCATTTTGAAACAAAAACACATAAAAGACATCATGCAACCATTGATTAAATACACCCACAAAAACTAGCATTTAAAGCAAAGTAACTCGAATTTAAAACAGGAACTATGCATCGTGTTAGCCTATTTCGTTAGCTCACAATTACAATTTTTAAGCACCATTTACTCATTTGAAATCTATATTTATCTCTCTTGATTTATTGTACTAAAAAATCAGTTGGAAAGAGCTTGAAGTATTTATTAATGAAACAGAAAGGTTACATTAGTTTACAGAAACAATTTTATTTGGTAATACAAAATCCATTTTATAGACTCAGAGTTTTAGAGATGAATGAAAACATGCATAAATTAAGGAAAGGGGATGTATATAACCAAAATAAACATTTTAATTATGCCTTCATGTATTTATGGCTTTTTATAGTACTTTAAGACAGATGGCATCATGGGACACATCAATTGTTTTCATTAATCCAATTCCAAAACAGAAGAAAATTCTTAAACTACTTCCTATTCTGCAGGGTGAATGTATGCAAATTTTCAAATGTCATGTTTTGGGGTATGAATCAGAGCATGTCCATATTTGGAGGCCTTAACTGGTACTGGTTTAGGTTGAGTTCATCTTGCCATGAGACCCTATTTTGGAGTTACAGTGCCAGGCATCCTTATGGTCCATGCCACTTTGGAGATTGATGGGTGGGGAATGGAGGGCATTCAAATCCAGAAGAGTAGACTCATTGCTTTTTCTCTGAGGTGTGTTGTTTATGATTGTTCCCCAAGCATATAAGAGCTGTAGCATACAGAATTAAAGTTATTTTGAAAGAGTCAATGGCAGATCATTGCTGTTTAGTTCCTTTTTTTCTTCTACTCAGGCTTCCAAAAATTAAGGTAGATCTTTAAGTACCAATATATTTTTCTTATGTGGAAAATATATCAAAATAGACATACACACTCATGCACACAAAATACCAAAAATTTTCAGTAATATCAACTATATTGATAAACAACAAGATTTAACAAAGTCATTTTTATTGTTAGTTTCAGAGACATATTACATATAACTTTCTCATTTACCTCCCCGCAAAGGCATGAGCAATAGATATTCCATCTCATTTTTAAATGAGGAGATTGAGGCTCATAACTCCCAAACATTTTGAGTTATTTTTTAATGACTTTCTGCTGTGATGGCTATAAACTGAGGATAAGTGCCCCTGATCTAGTAGTTCCCAAACAATGATGTCTAGCCCAGAGAACACTGAAACAGAAAGTGACAACAATAAGCAAGGAAATGAAAAAAAAAATCTTCCTGAATTTTATGAATGCTCCATTCATCAGAGTTCTATATTTTATTTTTATTAAGTTTATTGGTACAATTTAGGCATGCTTAATGAAAATATATAGTAATAATAATAACAATAATAATAATTATTATTATTATTATTATTTTGGACCAGAACTCAACCAAACGACCTCATGCTTGCAGGTAGGTGCTGTGCCACTGAGCTATATCCCTGGACCGCAGCGTTTTACATTTTATTCTGAATTTTTTCTTCCAAATATTTTCCTATTGAAATATTATCTTAAAAAATAAACCTACATTGTCTACATAAAATCTACTTATGTCTTAGGAGTAAAACAGTCACAAATCATGGAGATTGCTTATTAGCTATTATTTGTTTTTTGTTGATGAATTGCAGAGGTATAAAATGTGAGTTCTACTGTATGAGAAAAATATTTTGAAAGATAGCAACATGAGCACCTTGCACTCTCCCGACTTTCTATGGACACCAGGTTTACTACTGGGGGAAATTTTCTAGTTTCTTCGTGAACAGCTATAATTGCTTCAGTGTCTATGATAGATTCAGTCTTCAGAAACCAAAGGTCAAGATCCAATGTGATACGGGACAATCACACAACTAGTAAACCAAAAATCTATGTCAAGTAGGGGTCATTATGATATTTTTACTTCTGGAGGGTAAAAAAATATGTGTATGTGCACAAACACATTCAAGTGTTTACAGAATCTCTCTAGAAGAAAACAAGCTACTCATGGTAGGAGTAGGATTTGGAGGCCAAGGTAGGAGGGAGTCTTATTTTGTGTTTTGGGTATTTGGAATTACATGCCATAAACAGTATGTCAAAAGGTCAGTAATTTCAGATTATCATTTAAATTAAGTTTAACTTTAAAGAAAGTATTCCTGTGAAGAATGCAGGATTGGCCATCAATTAGATTGGAATAAGAAGGAAACCAAGTTTTCAAGCAAATATGAGAGGAAGAATGATAAAAAAAATTTCAGGGTTTCATCGTTTATTATTGAAATTGTAAGCATCTGCAATGGGATCAGTGAGACAAAACTATACTGTCTGAAAAATGAGTGTGAAAAATAAGGCATAATGCAAATTGCACTGCAAACATCCTGATGTCAGGAGATCCTACACAACTCTATGCCCTCACACTGGGGTTCAGTGCAAACAGATCCTGTCATCCACCCAAATACCCTCTTGCGTAGTTCTTCGCTGTTCTGCTCTATCTATACTTACAAAGAGTATAGACTGAGTCAGGACATACAACTACTAAAATAGAACACTGTTGGTTTTCCTATTGTTTAATAGTGTGGAAAAGGAGTAGTAGGGGGGAGAGAAGACAAGATTATATGTAAAGTTCGTCAAGTTTATTATTTTCTTCTTCAAATTCACCTTTAATTTTTTTCTTTAGGATCTGCTACAATTTGTCTTCTTGTACATATCCTAGCAGCCACCAAAAATGCTTATGAAATAAATGATTCACAAAATAAGTAATCTATAGATAATTCCTAATTATACAGCTGACCTAGAATAAGGAGGTTGCACTTGTATGCAATTAGTACTATTTACCCATAGACTTCTTTAATTTGAAAGCAATTCTGTTGTCTACGAGTTTAAGATGTTTTTCATAATACTCAGTGTCTGTATAATGTTGCAAGTCACAGATTTTGCAAATTATCCCATAGAGCTAAAATGATTGTACTACTATGGAAATGTACAATTCCCAGACACCTTATTGAAAAGCACCATCTTTCTAAATCTTGCAGTTTGAGTAAGATCTCTGGTTAGGTTACCAGAAAAAGATTAATCTGAATTCTTACATCAATACATTTTCTAAAATGCCTGTTATAAAATCTTCATTTTAATTTAAGTAGCTTCTTAAAATATTTTATTAGAAAATCTGGTGTGATATCAAACTGCACGGTGTCTTTTAATGCATGTCGGTGTCGTGTAAACAACTTAATTTCTTTTCTTGAAAGTGTGTTGCCCAAAACTAATTTAACAATTTGCCTGTATGTTCCAATCAAGTTATGTGTCTTGTAATTCCTGTATCTTCATATAATATCTAAAAATGACTAGCATGCTTTCTTTATTCATATTTTGTCTATAATTTATTCATCCATTTTAAGAAATATTTTCTTTTACTTCTGTGATATTTCCCATATTTGCAGATTAGTACTCCCACAGGGAGAAAAACAATTTATCTTCTGTTTATGGATTTGAGATAATGTACATATCCTAGGCATGTTCAAAAATATGGCTAAATATAACTAGAGCTTTTAGTATGTTTTGTAAGAAAATGAACCCTTTAGACATTACAAGTTATAATGAAAACAGTTACCAAAATCATCACACAATTTTATCCCCATCTAAGTACTTTTAATTGTTAAAATGTCAATACATATAAATTTTAATTCATCCAGTATCTTATTAACTATCAATAGAAGTTTTTAAGTTATGTAACTCAGACTGTTTAAATTGGACATTATAAGAACTATAATTAAGTTGAATTATACATAAATAGATGCTAAAATTGACATGCATGTATGGAAGTGTTTTCCTCAACATCGTTTCACAGTATTTGTTTGAATGAGTGTGATAAAGCTTGTGGCAATTGCTAAGGAAATATTCCACATAATATAACAATTGAATATACTTACAATCGTTGAATACAGAAGTTGAGAATCAAAAGTTTGATATGATAAATGTTTTCATTTAAAAACAAGACCACATTTTGGTAGGATTAATTCCTGAAATCAGAGAAATTAGTATTGATATCAAGTATATGAAAGTTAGACTTTGTAAGTGCAGTTAAAAAGACCACATAACTCTTAGGTAGTAGGAAAATGGTAATCAAGACTCAGCAATGTCTCTTATGCACTGAATTTTGGACAAAATTGTCTATGTATGTGTTCGTGTTTGTGTATGCATAGAAGTACTTTTATTTTCAGTTGGGTGTTGCAGAGCCACTTCTATAGCATGACACTGTTGGAACTCAAATTTGGAAGGGCACAGAAAGCTGTATTTGTTGCCAATCAATGAAATGTGTTTTCAAAACAAGGATAACATTTTATTTTTCTTCCTCCTCAGTTCTGCAGTAGTGTAAGTGTTAAAGCCTGAGAGGTTTAGAAAGCTGCAGTGAATGTGTTAAGACTGTTAATGAAGCTTCTGAATCTAAGGACAAAATTAGCTCTCACACCCACACTGCGCTAAGTACAGCAACTGTCTGATAGAATTGCATCACGACTTTTACCTGGGGACACGGGTATTATATTCAGCTGAATTGATGAAATTGGGAAGACAGATGTGCCCAAAGGACATTTTAAGAAGCTTGTACCTACATAAATTGCTTGTGAAAAATCTCTAAAATTTGAATAAGAAACCAATGTAAAATGCTTTCTGCCTGTAAACTCCAGGTCATATGATATATATTACCTAGCATATCTTTTAAGGAGAGAGAACATTTGACTCTCTTGGTATCAAATAGTCTATATAATTTCAAGACCAACAAATATCCATTTTTTTTTTCTTTTTTAGAGATACATACTTGGAACTAGTAAGTTTAATGAAGGATGTTAATTCTTTATATTATTTGCTTTAAATCATTAAAATCAGACTTTCTGCACACCATGACTGACATATAAAGGGTTTCTTGTATTAAGTAATTTGGATAATGTAACCACTTAACAAGAATAATCACAAACTTAAATCAGCAATATCAATTTTTACTCCTCAACAAATTCCAAGACCTTTAACCTAGGTCCTTGTGCATTGAGACTTGATAACTCAATTCTAATAATCTCCAAATATAAATCCTAGAAGCATAGACTTTTAAAAATAAGACTATTGAAATTCATTTTTAAAGACACAAATGTTAAGAACCTCTCTTACTTGTTATTCTATTCTATAAGTTCTTGACAATTTATTGTGTAGGAAGGTAGCAGATAATTAGATTTGTTTTAGTTTACTATTCTAAGAAACATGGATCTTAGATGTCCGAAGTCAAGAGAGTTATGATTTTTGACAGTAAAATAAGCAAATGAAAGAGCTAATTGTATATTTATCACCTTATATTTTCAGATGATCATGAACTATTAAAGATTCTTATTACTGTTCATGAAAATTTCAGTCTTAATTTCTCAAAAATTTTAGTCTCAGAAAATTCTAGAAACTAGGATTATGTCTGTGCTACTGTGTAAAACAGCAAGTCATTTAAAATTGTGAAGTCAGTGTCCTTTAAAATACAAAAAATCTTCCGATACTGAAAGTACTGACTCCACTTCCAGCATATGGTTATTGACATTAGCAAAAAAAAAAAAAAATTAGGTCACCTTTAAAATTCATAAAACTAATAGTCCTGTCCACCAGAGGGCATGGATTTTCCATTAAACAAAAGTGATAGAGAATGAATCTGGAAAAGTCAATGGCTGTAATGTGAACTTATCTTTTTTTTTTTTTTTTTGACTGGCCATACTTTTCACTTTGATTTTTAATACATAATAGTTTAGAATTTATTTGCATAGGGACATCAATAATTTAATTTTGTCATGACCCCCAACTCTGAGTTTCTGCAAAATATATTACTGTTCCACTCCCTTGGCAGTTCATATATATCTCTTTATTATCTTGAAACTTCCTTTTATATGCTCTTTTTTTCTAACTATATTGTAAGTTCTTGAAGGGCATACTCGTTTAGTTATGATTCTCCATTCACATAGTAAGACACAGTAACTTAACTGACAGATAATTATTTTTCAGTGAAAACAATAATGATTTTGAGCTAAGAAAATTATTATAGCTTTTGCAAAGTAATATTACCGTAATAGTTGATAGTTTGCTAAACACTTTATATCTGTTATTTACCTAAGTTTCCAAATAACTGTTTCCTTCTGTTATCTACATTTTAAATGCTTTATCCAGGTTTGTGGTAGTAGGCTAATCACTAATATAAAATGAATGATAAAGATGAATTTTCTATTAGGGAATTAGTTTATTTTAATCCTGATAAGAAGACATTTTATGAAATATCCTTTTTAAACAAGCTTATGAGATTTTTTCTTTCCATTTTACTTTCTTGAGCACAGTAGTTTAACTATGCTTGTAATTCAAAAATTAAAATATATGTATATGTTTTCTAAAAGTGAAAAAGTTCTACATTCTACCTCATACTGTTTAAGAAAAAAATTGTACTTCGTATGTGTGTGTTACATAACTGGACATGCAGCAATATATTTTTATATGTATAGACAGTTAATAGTAGAAAATTAATACAATCAATTTCTTGCCAAATTTCAGACAGTAAACAAAGTTTGTAAAAGTAATCCTCAAGGATCACATAAATTATAATAGAAATAGAAAATTAGTAATCAGTTCAGTTATTAAAACCACCAACTACAATCATGTTTATTACATCTGTATTTTATTATATCTAACTGCAAAATATATAATGACACTGAACACATAAATCTTTCCAAAAGCAGAATATTCAAACTGTAGCTGAACAACTTCATCAGCATCATTCAAAATGAGAAGTTCATTTTTAATTTGTTTTACATAATATATCCATCCTCTCCCAGGAATTCCCAATTCAACCTCTGTACCTTTAATTTATGAAAGGTAAGATAATGTGATTAGTGAAATCCATTACTTAGATTACATTTCAGCTAAACAAATCTAACAAACACGCACATAGCTCACCTCTTTGGTTTTTGAAATGGAAGTACTACATTCAGAAAATAAGCCTTTCTCATAGAATTCAGCTATGAATGTCATTCAACACCACAGAGCCCTCCTTCCAACATTATGTACAAATTATTCATAACCTCATACCCAACATCTCCAGAAATGCAGACCAAATTATCATAGATTTTCTTGCAAGGAAAACTTTAGATTTTCTTCTATCATGATGTCTCAGGTAAAAGTATCCTTTGACAAATCATAGGCTTTTCAATGTGTTTTTGTTCTATCATAGCACATATTCAGGCTGTTTAAATCACAGATTTCCAAAGACATTCATCAAGTACATAACTTGAACTCCTAAATTTCAATTAAAAATCAATTTAGTTAATCTTTGGCTCTGCTCAGTTTATTCTTCCTTTAAATATGCATATTTTAATCTGCATGGCTATTTGTAAAGAATTGATTTTTGAGTGATATGCACAAGGATAATTTCTCCATGGTCACAAATCAAAAACAGATCATTCATCATGTGAATATCATAAAGGAAACTGTTGTATATAAATCTATTTGAGCAAATGTTAAATAACAGCAAATTACATAGATCAAATTTACATATTAAATTGTATCACCAGAGAAAATTGAAATAGTTTTCCCTACACCAATTCTGATGCATTTCGACATGGACTTTTTTTAAATTAAACTTTAAAGTGAGATTAAATTTATGAAAGCCAGTTGCAATTATTTTAGTGTGTTTTCCACAACCATATATATAGTTTATATACTGTTGACATAATGCTCTATAGTCTCTTCCAAATAATCAAGAATGAAACCTTGACCTTTTCTGTTAATCAAACAATTTGTGCCTAGAAACTAAATCTGTTCAGCAGAACTTTCTTCTAATTTTACAAAGATACTCTATGAACTACAAGGATTAGTGCTTACATGCCTGTATTTTACACTCATATGTGTGTGTTTCATTTTAATTGCAATATAATTGCACAAACCTAAAATGTGTAGACTGATTTCTTCAGCACATGAGCAGATCTGTGTATACTCATAGGCAAGGTACAGTCCTTCAGCATCCTTTATTCTCTTTCTCAGAAAATATCTCCTCTTCAACATGTAACTGTATTACTCCATTATATGTCTATCCACATAAGAATTTTTTTTCTGGAACTTCAAAGAAATTAGCTGTTTTGTTTTTGACAGTATTTATGTCAGATACTCCATCAATTTGGAATTCTGAAATTCTAATTTTTTGACAACACTTTAAATATTTACACTAATTTGCATATATATATATACATATATGGAGATGCAGTTCAAGCCATGTTTCTTTTCTTTATTATCTAAATATTTTGTAATTTTTGTCTTATCCTTGATCTTTGTTCTTAAACTCGGATGACACAGAAATCCAAAAGCTTTTGTAAACTTTTTCTCAGCAAATGTAGAAGAGTTATTGCACTTAGCCAAGGTAAGTTATTCATATAATCATCACTTAAATTTTTATTTCATGGTTATTATACCTATGACTTACATAACAAAACATGCCTTCTCTTTGAGGTCCTTTTTAATAATTTTTACTCTAATCAAGAGAAAATAGCAATTATAATAAACTGAAAACTAATATTTATTTTAATTAAAAGTTTAAAGACCAGTTTTATTTCATTGTTTGACATGTTAAAATATTATAAATGCTTCTTTGTTTTTTGATAAGGTAGTATTTTGTGATGTGAGAGAAACAACCTACTGTTCACAGGGTCACATGATTTCTTTATTGTTCTGTCATTTCATAATAAAATATATATTATGTATAAATACATATAACTCAGGAAAATGAAACAGTCAAAAGAGAAAGTACTTTAATTATATTTTAAAAAGAGGCTAGTTTGTTTTCTAATGTTAAGGTTCTAATGGGCTGAGATTTTTCTTTTAATATTGGAACTGAATTGGATTCATTTAGGTTTTGGAAATGCTGATAGTAAAAATAGATCATTTTTCAGAAGTGTATTCCTAGTGAAATTAGTAAGAAGAATGTCTAATTTCAAAAATATTTAAATGTATGGACTTTGCACAACTTCATTCTATAAATCAGACCCCCTCCTAACCAGCCCCACCTGCACACATACCTTTTATAATGCATTGCCTGGATTTCTAGGTATCTTGCACATACACTGAGTCATCATGCCAAATAGAAGAAGAAACTGTATTTCATCCTTTCTTACTGTGTAAGAACAGAGGTATTCTGAATTACCACCAAAAGGTAGAAAATATTATTTTGTAGTTATTTGGCCACATCATTGATAAAATACAACAGTTACTGATTAAGTTTCTGTGCTTAATGATTTCAGCTGTTGAACTTAACTGGCCTCAAGAGCTAAAATCACAGTCTTTCACAGAATAAAGAGGCGGTCATAGTACTTGACTTGTCAAAATATTCTGGGCCACAGGCATTCCTACCATAAATTTTGATGAAGGACTTTGAGGATTCATTTATCCAGTATGTATATTAGGGTAGATTCAAGCTGAGTCATGACTTTCTCTAATTGTACTTGGTAGCTGAAGACATGAATCTTTAACTACAAAAGAACAAAAGCTGAATTGTATGTGTTCATAGACACAACTTTTCCACCTATAATTTAACATAAAATAAACGAGCATAGGTTTGTTCCACTGGAATCTTGAGACAGCCTGCTTGCATTCAGTTCCAATGTTTTGCTTCTTGCCTGTGTGAACATGTACAATTTAACTTTCAAAGCATTAATTTCTCCCCTTTTTTATAAAAATGGGCATGATATAAGTACATAGTTCATGTAACTGTTAGGATCCTTTAATAAATCATGCAAAATAATTAGCCCAGAGCCTGTAACATATCAAGTACACTTAAGGTTAACTATTATTTTCATTGTTGATTTTTCTGTTCTCATAATTATGTGGGTTTCTAACCATGTACTGTGCAACACAGATAAAAAACATTTAAGATCCACTAGAAGCCTCAATTTTCATATGCCTGATAACTAAGTCAACTGAAATTCCAAAGGAATTAACAGCCTCTGGACAGGTGACCCATTCGTGTCTCTAGACTCTGTAGGTTTTATTCTTGTATCAAGTCAGACTATCAGAATGGCACACCCCAGGTCTATATTACTTTAGCCCCCTCAGAAAACCCTTCACAGAGCAGAAGTTTGGCATTGGGCCCTTGGCTTCTTATCAAAGGTCAGGGTAAGAAATGGTCCTATGAAGAGTGTCTTGCTCTTTTTGTAAAATGACTATTGAAGACACTGCATTTTTTGTGTTTAATGTCCCTTAGAGAAAGAATCTTGCTATAAATTCTTCAAGCTAAGTTTAATGATTTTAGTATCTCTGTTCTTTTGTTTTAAAGTCCCTCATTCTTTTTGGAAGCAGGAAGGACTTTAGTAATAAATAGAAGATTCCTTTCAACATGCGTGGATATAGAAAATATTACCAGCTGCTTCTCTGTGTTTATCATCAGAAAAGAACAAAACTCAATAAATTCATTTTCCTTTTCTGGTTTGAATTTAAAATGTTAGCCTGGTAGAGAGTGTTTGTATGTAAAAGGTGATTCTTAAGAGGAAAAAGTTGTTAGAGCGATGATAAAATTTCAGGGCACGGACAGTTTGTAGGGCAGAGGGCTTTGCTCTTTCTATCAACGCACGTAATGTAAATCAGAGGTCGGAAAGTTATTTGATCTGCACAGTGTTTTGGGAGACATTGTGTGGGCCAGATGTTACACTGAGTGAGACACAAGCCTTTGTGCATTTATTGTCATTCTCAAAATCCTTTCCTGTTAATTTCACCTCTACAGTCAAGATCATGTTCATAATGGTAGAATCTGACATTAACAGTCCCTATTTCATTGGTTTAGACATAAAGGCCTTTGAACATTTGTATAAAAGCTTGCAAAAATTGGAACAAATAGGTCTTGGAGAGTTAAAGAGAGAATACAAAAACAGAGTTTTGATCCTTCAGTCCTTTCTGGTCACTTTCCTGAAATACATTGCCTAGTTCTGTTCCTTTTGCAGCAAGTGGGACCAGATAAGCCCTTTACAATGCGTGGAGGGAGACTCGCCTGTATTGTAATCACCTCTGCTTTCTCAGAGCCTGTTCTCTCCACTGTGGAACTGGGAAAACAGGAGAACCAAGTTTTCTCTACAAGTTAATAAAATATACATGCTCTTTATCAATGTGCTTGAAATATTATTCTCATGATGAAGGGATTACAGTGAGTGTTCATGATGAGTGAATAATTCTAAACTCCGCTGGAGACCAGTAACAGGAGAAAATGGTCATTCTGCAGAGAGAAAGGAACAACCAGGCACCAGTCCAGAGCCGTCAACATGAAAGAACATGGTAAAGAAATGACATTGTCTGTTGGTCCTGCATTATTTGCCTCCTCCTAATTCTGGCAAGCATGTAAATGAATCACCTATCCTAAATATCTATTAAAATCACTTTACCAGTGGAAAATTTGTATTAAATGCCATTAATAATAGGACACTAAGCCATCAGTAATTCTAATACTTGGCTAGATCTTAGTTTAAAGCTTACTATTTTACATTCTTACAAAAGTCACTTAAAGCCTGACATAGTCAGGATGCATAGTTCTGTTAAGATACGCTTGTTATAATCATTTTTGTCTTGCTGTTAGGACGAAACAGATTTGGCCCCTAACTTCTAAAACAAAATCTATACCTAGGTTTTCAGTTATCACAAATCTTACAAGAAAACAAAATAAAAGATGCATAACAATATATGCATTTGTTTTTCAAGTCAATTTTCAAAGTATATATGTATTCACTTATCTGATATTACAATAAATGCTCCCAGCCATGAACAGTTGTGTACTTAAAAAGCAATAAAAGTTTAAAAAACATGCATTTTAGTCTACAGTCTGTACTCCATCAGAGTGAGTAACATTTTTTTACACCACTTGACTGAAACAATTCTTATATACTAATATATGGATTCTTATTCTAGAGAATTTTTCATTTTACTCATCTACTCATATGTTCTTTAACTCGCTCATAGATTCACTGGAAAGAACATTCTCCATGATACATAATTTTCTAAATTGGCATTTCTATCTAGTGCTTTTGCATCTATTCTCTCTATTTGTGAAATATCAGTAGCTTGCTGATGCAATGTATGAAAACAATAATTTTTCTTTCTGAATTTTAATGCATTATGACTTATAGCAATGATTTTAAATGATTAAAGAAATAATTTGCAATTAATAGAACAGAATATCATTTCTTGTTTGAATTTAGCTAATAAATATTTGTTGTCCCATGTGGGACAGGTTTATTGACAATGTTGTTAAAATTGATGGTTCTATTTGTAAAGGAGGCATAAATCAGGTAGACCCTAAAGAAATCTAGTGCTTCCCATTGCAAGTTTTCATTCTTTCTGCAAAATGGGTATGTGTGAATGTGATCAGGAATTATTTGTTTTCACAATTCTATTTGTAATGAATCATCCACAGGAATTCTTTTCTACAGGTGTGTGTCCCTACTTGGAGTATTTATGTTGATTAACAGGTTAACTGTCATAGCAAAGGATACATGATATTTTTCAAATGTATATTAATTTGAATTAATTTGTATTAATACCCCAAAAATCTAACAGAAGGTCTGAATTCATGTAATTACCAAAATTTAAAATAAAAAGAGCTCCCTGACAGCTACTTCAAACTTCATGGGAGGAATAAATCAATTTATAGCAGCTACTATTTCTGAAGTGATAAAATGAATTATAAAAGTACACACTGGCTCTAAAACCTTAGGACATTATTAATAAATATTGTTTCTATCCTAAGGTTTAGGGACCTATGAAGTGAGTACTAAATAGTATGTATTAAGAATTAATTTAGTTTTCAACTAGGAATTCTACAGGAAGAAGACTTATGAAATTACTCCAGCTGTGCATTCCCCCTTGCGACATTTGATCCCAAAGGCACATTTTAACTAAATCTGACAGCAGGAAAGTAAGTCCAAAGCTAAACAGCATCGCACAAGTTTTGAAACAGGTGACAGCTAATGGCCTAAACAGTTCATATTAATAATCAAATGCTGGTCACCCTGCGGAACTCCACCGTGGGCTAATGAGCAGAGCCTTGCTTTCTCTCTAGGCAAGTGGCTTTCCACAAAGCTTCTAATAGTGATAAAAGCTGATGAATACATAGAGAGAGAACACATGGTGACTACCTATCACCCAATGGTGCATATAAAACCCACAAGAAATGTAGTTGTTCCTGTCAAGACTTGGACTCTACTTCTTTTATCCATCTAAACTGCTTTAGTAAGAATTTTAGGGAAAGTTAAAAACACTCGAAATGTTGAATTCCTTCTCCGATTAACTGTAGCATTTCTGGGGTTATTCTTTTCATTTCCCTAGGATTTTTGTTGTTGCTGTTGTGCTTGTTTTCCTTTCTGAAAGGAGGAATGCAATAGACTCTCTGTGGGTAACAAATTTTCAGCTTACTTCTTACGGCCAGATATGCCTTTTGGATGGGAAAAAAACAAGTGTGTCCTCCTTAAAGTAAAAGAGATGGCATTTCATGTCAAAGGATATGGTGGCAGCCCATGGTTAGATCGAAGCCTGCATTCATGTCTCTGTGGTTGGAGTCAGATATGTCCCCTCACATTTTGGCCATAAACAACAACAAAACTGATGAGAATTAATTCTTTGTGAGCCATAGATTGGCGTATCACTTTGGTATTCTCTTTTGTCCATTGTCTGTCTCTATTCTGGCTCACTTAAGATAAATAGCTATAAAATAAAATATGAACAAGCATATTAGTTATAATTTTATTTTAGCTTTATGTGTCTCTCCTTCACTTGCTAGCTACTTTGCTTATCAGAACTTTTTCCTATTTAACTACCTCCCTGAAAAATAGCAAAAATAGTACTCGATCATTGCTAGTTTTTCACAGAGCTTTATTATTGCATTTATAGACTAACGTTGTTTTGCTCAAGTTTCTTTTTCTCTTGAAGAACAGCCACAGTATTGTAATTTTCTATGCATTTTTTAAACAAGTGGGACAAATTTGCCCATGTGACACATTGATTCCTGGATATTAACAGTGGTTTCTTTTTCATAGTCTTAATTGTGCCATTTACTGGCTCCATAAAAAAGCAGCAACTTATTATTCATGAGATAACATTAGAAAATCAATTTCTGGACCATTTAATATGTCTGATTGCTAAAAAGATAGTTCAAGGTAATTATGTGTAATATCCTGAAAAATGTTTAAGTTCCTTTTTGGATATAAACTATATTTATGCATATTTAGTAATTCTGTCCATTAATTGTTGTCCTTTAATAAATAAATGAGTTTTATTTTAGTCAACTTTTGTCCCTATTAGTAAAAATCACGTCTCAAATGGAAGCCTAAATTTAAAATATGGGGTGAAGCTCATTGGTTTAAGAAGAAAATAATATACAGTAAAAACCCATGGAAGCTAAACACAAAACAGTAGGCAAGGAAGTGTTCCTTGTAGTGATTTTTTTCTGGTGATGATAACAGGCATACAAATATTTTTTCACTTGTTTTGTAATAGTTTCCTAGGATTGCTGTATCAAAGCCCCTTAAACCTCAGAGCTGACAACAAGAGAACTGTAATCTTCCATGAATGTATAGACTAGAATTCCCAAAATGAGTTGTTGCCGGGGCCACACAACCTCCAAAGCATCTTGGGGATGATCCTTCCTTATCTTTTCTAACTTCTTGCAACCTCAAGCAATCCTTGACTGTGTGTGCATCACTCAGCACTGCAATGTGTGTCCCCCTCATCACATCGGTGTCTTTGTGTCATTTGACATTCCCATCTTAGTCATCATAGATTAAGGAGTTACTGTACTGCACAATGACCTTGTCTTAACTCATTTGTCTTAAATATTGGGAATACATTGCAGCCTGACATTTTGGAGGACACAATTCAACTTTAAACTACCACTGTAAGAACTACAAAAAATCAGAAGAATAAAAATAAATACAGAACACATGACTTAAATATACAAAGAAAAGGAAGGATGAAGATTTACCATGCAGATGAGATTTTGGGCTATAGGATAGTTCTCAATAATTGTTGCCACAGTGGAATAAAAGTCTACTGTTAAATCTTTTAATTTCAAATATTAGTAACTAATAAAAAATTGAAAATACTAAATAAAAAATTGGTTTTATAAAAACACATATGTCTTTGGAACTTTGAGATTTATTAATGTAAAAATATATATTCCCCTTAAATTATTAAACATAATCTGTCATTAATTACAAAATGAAGAAAATTTTATCTACTTCTGTTACTAGGGACATATTGAGAAGGAAGACATTAAAAGAGAGTACTCATACGTTGTCTTCTAATTTTCATAAAAAATAAATAACATAGCAAGACATGGAGGCACATGCATGTAATCTCAGCACTCGGGGTGCTGAAGCAGGAGGATCACTGTGAGTTGGAGGCCAGCCTGGGCTACAAAAGTGAGCTCAAGGGCAGCCTGAACTGCACAGTGCCACCTTGTCTCAAAAAAATACACAGAAGCAAATAATTTAATTAATTAATTAATTAATATGAATAAAAGTGTGCCAACAGTAGCCTATATTAGGTTCCTTTAAGCCTCAAATTAAATGAGAAATTTTCGGATAAAGCACAGAGTAAAAATAATATAAACCTGAGTCTCTGGGCATCATTTTTCCTCTATAAGCTTCCTTCAAATATTCTATGTTTATGCTTCGAAAAATACTTAAATATGTCTCTCTAGTGTAAGAAAATGAAAGAGTAAATAAGCTTCAAAAATTACAATAGCTATAGTAAAGGGAAAGAAACGGCTCAAAGGGAAATTATATGGTTTTGTCAATCTTACATGCCTGTATCTGGTAACCTGAGCAACTATTTTGAAGAAAACAATATGCACTATAACAACTAATGTTAAATTTCTATCGTCCTGTTTTGAAATCCTATATTGCTATTGTTTTTGTTGTTGTTGTTGTTGCTGTTGTCATTTTGCTTTTATTGTTGGTTTTTGATTGTTTGTTTCTTGATTTTTCTTTTTTTTTACTGTTCAAAATTAAGATGAAAAATAAATAAATTTTCTCCTTTAGTCATTTAAGTATATAATATTTTTCAAAATATGTATTTATTTCACACTAACTTTCATGGTAATGTGTCTTTCATGGAATATATATATATGATTATATGTATGATCTATATATGATTATATGTAATATGATTAAATTGCAAGGTATGATCACAGGTTAGCTTGTAAAGATAGTCTAATCCTGTTTAATATGCAGCTTTCTGATGGAATAGCTATGCTGTTAGTTACAAAGATTTCATTGCTCTGTTTTCACTGTGATTTGCTCTAACTTTCGTAAACACTGGAATCTACATTTGAGCATTTTTGTGAAACATTTTTTAAGTATGGTTTTACTTTGCCTGGTCAAATAGATTTACATAATTATGACCTGCAAACTTTGTTGGCCTTTAGTTATGACCAAGTATCTTACTTGATTATTTAATTCATTTAGCTTTGAATGTATATAGTATCTAAAAATATTGCATCCTATACCCATTAATTTATAAATGGAAAGAAAATATATGGTAACATTAAGGGTACTTATGATAATATGGTGAACTGAGTCGACACAAACTAGCTCCCAAATGCATGTGTAGAAATGAATATAAAATATAGCAACTGTAAAAAACACAAGTTAATATGAAGGAAATTAATAAACACAAGTTAATATGAAAGAAAGTAAGATACATTTCTGTGTGACAAAATGGAACTCAAACCAGTGTCCAGTGAGTGTTTTACTATCCCTAGTGTCCA
>RJWM01019919.1:0-38006 GCA_004363535.1 Dasyprocta punctata | reverse complement strand
CGAGTTCGAAGACAGCCTGGGCTATGAAGTAAGTTCAAGGCCGGAATGAACTGTGCAGTGAACCCCTGTCTCAAAAAAACAGAAAAAAAAAAGTGCTAATTTATATATAACAAAAAATCAAGAAGATATTTAAATCCATACGAAAAGGACAGGATCTATGGGAAAAACTAGTGTACAGTAAAATGTTCAAAAAGATTAAATATGATTGCTGAAAATTAAGTTTTCAAGACCACTGGAATACACAGGTGAGAAAAATTTACAGAAAAAAAAGAAAAAGATGAGAAAAAGTAGAACAGAGGCAAAAAGGATTACCCTGAATTTTAGGATGTAGATCTTTAGAATATAAGAGCGTCACGGGACGCAGCAGACAAGCTCCACTCATGCTTCGTCCAAGAGCTGAGGAGACAGAGATGCCTCCCAGCAGCCACGCAACAGCGCCAGCAGACAGCGCAGCCACTCGGGGAGGGACTCCGGCAAGCTGCCCCCAGATCGCCCCTGCCCCTGCCCCTGCCCTGACAGTCTTCCTCAGAGCTGAAACTTCCCAGCCAGTCTTCCTTCCTTCCCTCTCTCCATTCACAGAGCTCAGACCTGAGTCACACTCTGAAGGCCCTCATAATCCTTCACGTGCTCCTCCCCGTCACTCTCCTCAAGGTCCAACTCCATCTTGGAAGCTGCTTGTCAAAGAAGACCTTAACTACCATGCCAATGAATGGAAAAATTCTACACTGTGATTGTCAGATCAGTACAGGTAAAGAAAAACAGTCTTTAAAATGTTTCTTCAGAGCCGGGCGTGGTGGCGCACGCCTTTAATCCCAGCACTCGGGAGGCTGAGGTAGGCGGAGCGTTGTGAGTTCGAGGCCGGCTTGGGCTACAATGCGAGAGCAAGGCCGACCTGAGCTACATAGTGCGACCCTGCCTCGAAAAACCAGGGCCGGGAGTTTGGCTCAGTGCCTTAAGCGCCTGCCCTGGCAGGTGCGAGGTTGTGAGTTCAATCCCCGGTGCCGCAAAAAAAAAAAAAAAAGTTTCTTCAGGAAAAAGTCAAGTTATTAATACAGGAAAGAGAATCAAATTTTTAGATTCTTATAAGTAACAATGAATATTAAAAGCCAATATACTGTAACTAATTGACATCAAAATATCACTATACCAAATTTCAGACCTAGACTTCTATATCCAGATAAACACACACACACAAAAAAAAGAATGTGGGGATTGAAATGTTTGCACATCAAGAGTCATCAATTTTACATTCCATATATCCTTTCTAAAAAAAATTTACTCCTGGTTGACATGCTTTGAAATTCTGTTGTAGTCTTTTTTCCCTTCTTCTTCTCCTTCTTCTTTTTCTTTTTATTCTTGAAATAAAATGGATTTCAAAAAATTTACTACACAGTGAATTCCAGCAATAAACAACAAAATAAAAGACACCAAAGTAACAACAAAACAAAAGATCCAGATGGTACAGGAAAGCAATTCCAAGAAATCAGTACAAAGGCTTTGTTCAAAGGCCTAGGAAGCCACCAGTATGATGCGCAGCAAGAAGACAGGGACCTCCAGGATAAAAGTTTTCACCATTAAAAAAAAAAAAAAAAAAAAAAAAAAAAAAAAAAAAAAAAAAAAAAAAAAAAAAAAAAACAGAAAAAACAGGAAAGAAAACATTTAAAACTATGATAATAACAAGTAATATAAGGAGAAAAAAGTAAAACACATCAGAAAAGTTAAGAGTGATTAGCCCCAGGGTCAAGTAGGCCAAGGATAAAACAAACTAAACTGTGTCATTATTTTAGGCTACTACTGCTCAATATAGGAAGAGGTAAGAAAAAAATTACTCATTTGACTTTGATGTTAAGAACATTCTGAGTGACCCACAGAAATCATGTCACTTGGATTGATAGAGAAGGAAATACAAACTTAAGAGCATGACTTGATATGACAGAATAATATTTAAATGATCATAATGATATATATGCTATTTACTGACTTTCAAATTTCAGATCAACCATGAGACAATTACAAAAGGTAAGTTATACTTGAACACAGAATAAAGTTAATAGAAAACTTGAAAATATAAATGTATAACTAACATAAAGTAGGATACTGGCTGGGATAGGAGAGAAGGGAAGTTGAGACAAGTGACACAGGCACTAATAGAGGTTTAAATAATTTTCAATTACAAGGTTATCAATATAAATTTTTAATAAGCATCAAAATCCCAGTTTTTCATCAAGAAATCAACCTTCAAGTTGATAAATCTTGAAACAGGAATTAGATGTAAGTGTACCTTCTAAAATTGTAGAATAATCAGAAATAGGGAAAAATTTTTTAAATTTTAAATCATTTAAAACCAAGTATGAGATACTTTAGCTGGGGCTAAGGAATAAATAGAGTGTTACGGTTTGTCTGGATGTGCCCCCTAAAGCCTCATACGATCATGGGGGGCAGCCTTTTCAGAGGCTACTGAATCTAGAGTTCGTGATTGATTCACGGTCCAATGCTGGGATTAAGGGTGTGAGTGCTACACCCACCCTACGGTGAGTAGCCTATATACAATATAAGGGACAGAAAGAGATCTGCCCTCTCTCTGCTAGTCACTTTTGCTTTCTTCCACTGTCTTGAACTACTGCCCATCACACGCCACTGTGCCTTGAACTGAAACCTCTACAAACTGCAAGCTAAATAAATCTTTCCTCCTTTAACTATGGATGTTGAGTATTTTGTCTAAGCAATGAGAAAAGTAACTAAGATGTGAGGGGACACTATATTTATAAATATACTAGCTGGGCGTGGTGACACATACCTGTAATCCCAGCGCTCTGGAGGTTGAGGCAGGAGGATCGCTGCAAATTCAATACCCCAGGCTACATAGTGAATCCAAGGTCAGCCTGAACTATACAGCAAGACCTTGTCTCAAAAAAAGGGGTACTATTGTTTTCATTTGGGTATATTACTTTAATAAAAAAGAATATCTGAAAGCTAAATATATTTTTCATTTATTCTATAAACCCAAAGTATTTTAAGTTAATCAGTCTACATCAAGCCTTTCTGCTTTCCACTACATTTTCCCCCATGTTCTCCTTGTCTCTGTTACAATCCTGCTTTCTTAGTTTGTTCCCAATCTTTATTATTCGATTCTCTTCTGTCCTTCCCTTCTATGTTATGCCATGACAAGTCTCCCCTACCCTACAGCAAATAAAACACATAAAATTCCCGAATCTGGCTTATAAACATAGTAGTCTTTGTCCATGCAGGCTGCTGCACCACAATGTTACAAATGAGATAGCTTACAAACCACGGAAATTTATTTCCCAAGGTTCTGGAGACTGCAAAGTCCAAGGTACAGGCTCTGACAGTTCAATTTCTGTTAGAGAAGGCAAGGTCTCTAACTTAGAGACCGCAAGAAGGGGTCAAGAGGCCCCTTGGACCCCTCTTATATAGTGAAAATCTCATTCACAAGGGTGCCAGCCTCATGACCTAACCCCTCCCAAAAGGGCCTATCTCTTAACACTACCACCCTGGGAGTCAGGATTTCAACATATGAATTTTGGAGGGACACAAACTCAGACCTCAGCAAACATCAATGTAATGATATTCTTGTATCCTCATACCATTTAGTATTATTTCCAAACAGTTCTATAGCCTTTCTTTTTAGGTTTTTTCTCCAAGGCCAGCATGAAAACAGGACAGTGGAAACACCTTATAGGACCAGTGTTCCAAATAACATCTAGGAAATGCTGGCATGATGTGCTCCAAATACAAAAACATCACTGCTTTTTTTTTCAAGAACATCTGTCTTTTGACACTGAAGAAAACAACTAAAACAATCAACTGGTTAACGTAAGTACTGTAATATTTCTTCGTTATGTTTCATTGTCTTTCCTTTATAATCGTATTAATATACAAGATTAGTAACAGAATACCACAATGAAACATTCTAAAGATACTGAACCAGAAGCTCAAAATGATGACATGTGTCTCCTCAGTACAGCTATTTGTGGCATTCCTTGCAACACCCAACACGTCAGTCAATGTCTACTCCAGTTGTGGGGGGCCCTCTTACTTCCAAGGAGCCAAAAAGCCTTGAAGACAGGATGCTTTGCCAATTCACACAGACATGCCCTTATGGGGAAACTAAGGAAGCTCCTGAGGGACAATCAGATAAAAATTAATTACTCAGTCACACTGTCACCATGCCTTGCTTGCTTGCCTTGCTACCTAAAACAAGTATCTGCATTTGGCAGAACTCGATGCCTCTGTTGTTCCTCAATAAATCTGGGGGTCTGAGTCAGTTTGGGACTTCACTCCATTCTGGTGAAATTCCCCACCACCACCCTGACAAAGATATTCCCTCTCTCCAGTTCTAGTTTGTCTCTCTAGTAAGGTTTGCTGGTCCGAACCCAGCAGCAATCCAACAGCAAATCTCAACATTTCCCACAGAAAACAGTAAATACCTTACAAATTAAAAGAGAAAATGAAACAAAACTGTTTCACCAGAAAACTGGTGAATTTCTAAGATGAAAATTGTGAAATTTACTGTAGGCACTATCCTGGTTTTCTTTAAAATATATATATATCAAATATATATCAATTTTGACTTTTTAAAGTATACTAATTTGTTGCTTTGGGTCACTCATGTCTATTTGCAAGAAAGATGGCACATTTTTCGTAAGATAATCAAATCAGCCCCACAAAAAGATTTAGTTTGGAACTTCAAAATTATTGGTACAGGGAAAACAACTAATTTATGATGTCATATTTACAGAAAAACTAGTAAATTTTATTTGCCAAACAAGACTTTAAATCAATTAAAATTTATTTATTTAGGCATAAAGTTACTTTCACATTTGTCAACAACCATAGTAAATACATTTTTTGGCATAAAAGTAGCCTTTGTTTGCAATTTAAAATATCCCCAACTGAAAGACTGTACATATAAAACTCCTATTGTTGTTTATGTAATAGTGGACTAGATAATCAAATTAAAATAGTTATACTTCTTAGAATAAAATAAAATGGAAATAATTTACTCATAAGATTCATATGTAAATCATCTTTATTTACAAAATACTATCCTGAGAATTGTAATTCCATTGAGCTTCAATTTGAGCAAAAGTATAATCACTTAAGTAACAGCGGTTACTTAAACTGAAAATGAGAGATAAAATTACTTTTGAAGAGAGATCAAAAATATCATCAGGTTTCCTGTTGTGGCTCTGGAGGATCAGCAGCAGGCTCACTGGAAGGCGGACTCGGCCCTGAAGGGAACTCACTTCTACTTTCAGAAGGTGGGGGTGGGGGGAAAAATCCCGCCGCTCTCGGGGGAAGAGGAGGAGGAAAACCCCGTGGTGGATAGACATTTCTCACTGTTCAAAGAGATTGGTAAACAACATTTTTTAACTTCTGAGAATCTGAATTGCAGCTCGATTAAAATCACTAGCTTATAAATTCCAATACTTACTCTTATATTCAAAAACTAACACCAGAAATAATTACTTAATCTAAAAGTTAAATCTTTACATGAAGAAAAATGTTTTCTTCAACTATATATGATTAATGGGAATATAATTTTAAACACAATTTGTGACCTAGCACTTTAAAAAAAAGGAGTTATTTCACAATCAATATACAAACCTCACTTTTGAAAACATTTTCATATAATATTATTTCTACTACTTAACATTCAGATCAGATCAGTGAGTCTGACTTCAAATTATACTAACACATTTCCAGTGATACTAAGAGCATCTTACAATTCTCCAAACAAATTTTAAAAATAGAGGAGAACTAACAGAATGACAACGTAAGATAAAGTATGGACTTCTGTCTATTATTTGGCAACCATGTATTTATTGTGCAGAAAATTACAGTTCTATTCTCCACTACTGGTGGGAATGCAGGTTGGTGCAACCACTGTGGAAGTCAGTGTGAAGATTCCTCAAAAAGCTAGGATTGGAGGTCCCATTTGACCCAGCTATTCCCCTTCTGGGTATCTTTCCAAAAGAATTAAAAATATCATACCACAGACATATATGTGTACCTATGTTTATAGCAGCACAGTTCATAATAGCCAGATCTTGGAAACAACCTAAATGCCCATTGACAGAGGAATGGACAAAAAACATATGGTATTTCTATATAATGGAATACTACTCAGCTAGAAAGAATGATAAACTGCACACTTCTATACTTTAATGGATGTGCCTTGAGAACATATTTATTAGTGAAATAAATAAATCACACATGTGTAAACATTGTATTGTTGCACCTGTGTGACAGACTGAAAGAAAAACTATGTATATGTTTATGTATATGTATATAAAAAAAGTTAAGATAGTTATAAAAAAACTTATCTTTGAAAGTTAATGCTTTTCCTTCTGTCCCTTAATTTAATCTGCATATTTTTTGTATAGTTTAAATAATCTTTGAAATGTTCTGATGATCATTCTCAAGACTTCTTGGCTTATTATTGGCTATTTAAAATTATGATATCCCCAACTGTTTTTCGAAATTATTATGGTCCAATAAAAAAAAGAAAATTATAGTTCTAAATGGCAGAGTATGGCTATAAAACAGTAAGTTAATCCTTTTCTCTTATATGAGACTATGAAAGAGTTTAAATAAATTCAACATGATAAATATATCTTAGGTTTTAAATACATAAGACTGCATGGAAACTACTTCTGAAAAAGACTTTTAAAAATAAATTAGCCAGTAATTTTTTTTTCCGGGATAGGGTCTCGCTATGTAATCCAAGCTGGCCTTGAACTTGCTATGTAGCCTATGCTAGCCTCAAATTCATGGCAATCCTCCTGCCTCAACCTCCACAGTGCTGGGATTACAGGTGTGCACCACCACACCCACACAGTCTGTAATTTTAATCCAAAAATATAAATTATAATTAACTAATTACCAAAAATAACAAGTTTCTATTGAATGAGCCTCACTATGGTGGCACAGGTCTGTAATCCCAGCTACTCAGGAGGCTAAAGCAGAAGCATTACAAGTTTGATGCCAGCCTGGCCAAACTTAATGAGACCCTGACTCAAAATAAAAATGGGCTGGGGATGCAGCTCAGTAGTAAAGAGCTAGTATAAGACCCTGGGTTCAGTTCCCAGGTCTAGAAAAAGAAGAGAGAGAGATAAAAATAATTTTAGTCTTAACGTAAGACTACTACAAAAAGTTAATAGTTTTCCAGACTACTACAATATAGAAATAGTTCCACATTGCCAGTCACAGTGGTGCATGCCTGTAATCCTGGCACTCAGGAGGCTGAGGCAGAAGGATCACTGTGAATTCAAGATCATTCTGTGCTACATACTTCAGGCCCAGCCTGAACTGCATAGTGAGACCCTGTCTCAAAAAAAAAAAAAAAAAAAACACACACACAAAAAAGAGAAAGACACAGTTCCAAGCTAAGCCTTACTAGACTCCACTGATGTTTGGTTGTCCTTTAATTTGGAAAAGTAATGGTATATTCACAGAATGTCAGAAAAATCAGTCTTCCACTGTATTACTATATGAATAAACAGTAAATTAGTATCTTTGACTTACTGTGTAAAACACAAATTAAATTTTTTAAAACAGAAGGCCTACCTGGGAATGGAGGAAGTGGACCAGAGAAATCCCTTGGAGGAAAATAATCTCGAGGCACTCCATACATGTTTCCTGGAGGAGGTGGAAGAAAAGGAGGTCCTCTCCTCATGACCTGGCTCCTCGGATACATCAGAAATGGAGGAACAGGTGGAGGAACAAAGCCAGGGCCAGTTGCTTTGCTTTCAGCGGGGAGGGAAGAATCAGGCACATCTGAATTCTGCAACAAATCCACATATGGCAGTCACTAAAACAACCACAAAACTCACAATAACTTTCCTAAATATCTTAGGCATAGGAGAAAGCCACACATAACTAGGCAGAAATAAGTCTGTAATAGTCTCAGCTAACAGAACAAGATTCGGTTTCCCACATTAACATATCAATTGGGTCTATTAACTCAACAGGAAACAACTTTTACCAAGTAATATTCTGGCTGAAGCTAAAAAACAACTATAATTCAAGAATTTCAAAACATACACTTTTTAAAATTTTGAGACAGGATTTTTGCTAAATCACTAAATTATTCAGGCTGTGATTAAACTTTCAATCCTGTCTCAGCCTCCTGGAGTGCTGGGATTATAGGTGTGTGCTACCACACCTGGCAAAACACACATTTTTTATCAAGCACATACTGCAGGGGGAAAAAAAATGGCAAGATGCTTGTTTTCAGTGATAAAGCCAATACTACAAATGGAGTAAAAATGAAGCAAATGTAATAAAGAAAAAAACTGGGGCTAGAGCTCAGAGGTAGAACACTTGCCTCCCACATGAAGGCCCTGGGTTCAATCCTCAGTACCATAAAACCAGAACAAAACACATTTTTTTTTGTTTTATTTTGCTTTTTCAAATAAAAACCCAAGGGGGAAAAGTTCAACATCTTGCTCCATTAGTAAACTAAGTTAAACCCTAAGCCTGCAAGTCATACTTTATGTCCACAGTTTAAAAATTCAGAAAAAAATTTTTAAAAAAGTAGCAAACAGCTTTAATGCTGAGTAGGGACTGAATTTTATCAAAAGATTTATATCACAAAGTAGGTTACTTGTTATATTTCTTCTATTCTATTAAGCCAAGTGACTAGAAGGTTCCTTAATACATGGATAAAATTCTATCTTCTATACTTACACCAGGATCATCTTTGGTATCATTTCTACTGGATTCCGTTTCTGAAGACACTGGCCCATCTACACATAAAAAGTTAAACCAGGAAAAATACATGACTTAGCATTTTATTCTTAGATTATTTCCAGACCACAGAGGACACTGATATTATCCCACTCCACTTGTGGCAGGCACTAGCTTAACACCAGCATGTGATATTAGGGCCACAAGAACAGCTTAAGGCCCCTAGAAATTCTTGAAGTTGAAGAGTTCCACAGCAGCGCATGGCGATGACTTCTCCAGCTGGGTCCTAGACAACCAGCTGCAGCAGCACCTTGGGGGAACATCTGGGAGGCAGCATCTGTCCTCCTGCCTTCCTTGCTCCTTCCCTTACTTTCTTCCTTCTCCTTTTTCTTCTTTCCTTTCTTATTCATTCACCACATAATAGAGATTAGTCATTTGAATTCAGTCCATTTCTAAATAAATGTTCCTGCCTCTGAAAGCATAAATGCAAACTTCTCTCTGACCACAACCACTGCCTCTTCTCTCAGCCCTCTCTTTTTGTCACTTTTCCTGTATCTGTCCTTCTATATCACTGAGGCTTCCAGTCCTCCAGTCTAACTCAGTTTTCTCCCTTCTTTGCATCTTTTCCCCTACAATTCCAAAGTCTGTCACTTCGACCAGTTACTAATATCTTTGCCTCATCATTTTTCACTTGTGCATCTCAACATAATAAGCTTAATCTAGAGCTCTGCTTCTACTTTGCTAGTCTCCATCAAGGCCACCTAACACTCACGGGAGGGGAACAATTGGCTCATGCAGCCCGGCACCACTCCAGGGCCTCCACCTGACTTCAGGGGCACACAGCCTGGCCCTCCTCCTGTGTCTTCTAAAGCACCTTTCTTCTCAGCAATCTGAACCTCCATTCTCCTCAAACCCTTGTATCTGTACTCAAGCATAAACATTTCACAACTATATTCCTATGATCTTTCTCCCTACTATCAGGGTCCTTCCAGACAACCTACAATCCTGACCCTGTGCTCAGAATCCCTCTCCTGGAGCTTCCTCGGGGATCTCCTCCTCTCTACTGGTTCTCTCCCTCTCTTTTTGCTACATCCAAGTCTTCCCTATTCAAAAGTAAGAGATAAGAGGATTCTTTTCTAGCTATGTCTCTCCTTCACAATCCATAGCTTTTGAGTATACAACATTTAGAATTCCTCCACTTTCGATCTCATGTTACTGTAATCTATTTGTGATATATGTGTTTTACTGAAATTATTTTCCACAAATTAAGAAAGTCTCTTTGTATGCTAAATTAAAACAGATACTATTAATCCTTATCTTACATTACAGTAGCCAACCCTTACATATTGTCTCACTTTCTGAGGTTTTAGTCACCTGCTGCCAACTATGGTATAAAAATATTAAATGAAAAATTCCAAAAAACAATTTAGAAGTCTCAGACAGCGTACCTTTTTGAGGAACATAATGAAATGTCACACCATTCTATTCTGCCATGCCTGAGACATGAGTCATTCCTTTGTCTAGCACATTCACTCTGCATATCCTACTTAGCCACTCAGTAGTCATCTCAGTTATCAGCTGGACTACTGACTGTCACAATATGATAGTGCTTGTGTTCATAAAGTTACCATTACTTTACTTAACAATGGTCCCAGTGTATAAGAGCAGTGATGCAAAGGAGGCTCACAGGTATGAAACGTCTTGTGGTTTGTGTCTAGGTGTACCCCCCAAAGCCTTATGTGGTCACAGGACTTTTCCAGAGGTGGCTGAATCTAGAGTGTGCAATGCTAGGATTAAGGGTAGGTGACTGCTATATCACTCCACTGCAGTCTGGATAAGATAAAAGTGGCAGAAAGAGGCTTATATTCCCCTTTGGCTCTTGTTGCTTTTGGTGTCTTCCACCACTATGAATGGTTGCCCCTCTGCCATGTGCCACCCTGCCTTGAAGCCAGCTGATTATGAACTGAAACCTCTACAAACTGAGCTAAATAAACCTTTCCCCTCTAACCTTGGGTGTCAGGTATTTTGTCTCAGCAACAAGAAAAGTAACTAAGACAACACGAAAAGACAGATTAACTCTGGTGCTATCGCAATGCTGCAGGGGACATAGGAAAAAAAACAGTACACAGAGGGTTCACTGGGGGATCCTGAAACATATTCCCCATGAATAAGCAGGGGTGTGGGGCAACTGTATGTTCCGCTATTGCTGACCACACGCTCCCTCCCTCTTGAAATGCTCTCAGCCTCCTATTTCCATAACAAGTCCTTTCTTTCCCTGTAGCCACTGCTTTTCAGTATCTTTGAAGTCCACTATCTCTGACCATCTTTATTTAAGTAGTGCTTTTTTTTTTTTTGTGGCACCAGGAATTGAACTCACAACCTCGTGCCTGTCAGACAGGCACTTCAGTCACTGAGACAAACTCCCAGCCCTGGTTTTTTGAGACAGGGTCACACTGTGTAGCTCAGGCTGGCCTTGCATTTGCGTTATAGCCCAAGCCGGCCTCGAAGTCACAACGCTCCTCCTACCTCAGCCTCCCGAGTGCTGGGATTAAAGGCATGTGCCACCACACCCGGCTAGTAGTGCTATTTCTGAAGGGCTACTTTAGAGCACTTCTTATTCGTCCCTTGAGAAATCCTATCCACTCTTATAACTTTTATCAGATATGACTTCCATACCTGCAATGCAGATCCAGATATTTTCGTGGACTTCTAAGCTTGGCCCACCTCTTTGAAGTCATTAAGTTGTATCCTAAGTGCTAATTTTTTTTTTTTCTTGGAGACAGGGTCTCACTGTGTAGTCCAGGCTGGGTTTGAACTTGCTTAAATAGCCCAGGCTGGCCTCAAACTTGCTTGTATAGTGCAGGCTGGCCTCGAACAGCCCTGGTTTTTTGAGGCAGGGTCACACTGTGTAGTGTGACCCTGCCTCACGGCAATCCTCCTGTTTCAACCTTCCCAGGGCTGGGATTACAGGCATGCACCACCATGACTCGCAGTGCTGCTAATTTTATTCAAAGTATAACCTACGGTTTTTCTTACCAAACTTGCTCCTTGTCTCAGAACAATAAATGGTACCTCCCTCTATCCACCCAAATACCACAGCCAAGAACTGGGTATCAGCCAAGCCTCCTTCTCCTGTACCTCCCACATGGCTTCAGTCCTAAATCCTAATTCTATTTCTTCCAAGTCCATTCACATTGATCTAGCACCTCCACTAAATCACCGTCATCACTCATACTGATTCCCGTCACAGTCTCCTAAAAAGTCACTCTGTGTCCAATCTGATTGTTCCCTAAGCTCCATAATACAATCACAGAAATTTCTCTATTAAATGCAGATCTTATATTATTGTTTGGCTTAAAATCCTTTTAAGACACTCTCATTACCCTGAGAATAAGGTCATTTCTTAACAGTTTGCAAGGTCTTGCAAAATCTAAACCATGCTTACCTCAGAGGCCACTTGCTTAACTATTCGCTGGCACACTCCAGGGTACAGCCGTAACTTTTAACTCTGAATCCCTAAATATGTTACTCCTCATCCTAAAACAGTGGTAGCAAATCCACAGTACACAGTATTTGTTTTTAAGACAAAAGATTTTAATGTATGAATTGTCTTTTCTAAACTAAAACATCACATTTCAGGTTTAATTGCAGTGTGTTTTGGTTGCACTCAGTCTCTAAAAGGTTTGGCATCACTCTTCTAGAACACTGCTATCATCCTTTCAGTCCAGCTAGCTCTTCGTTCAATTCTTAGGGTACATGCCACTTCTTTTGAGAAGCTTTTCTTGAACATCTCACATTCAACACACTACCACTTCATGTGGGTTAGTGCCTCATGTACGCCACAACATTTTCTACTCACGACTACTGTCTTCTCTGTAGTATAACTTCCCATACTCCTTCACTAGACCTCAAGGTATAAGGAATGATGGGCACATATTCATGACTCACACAACAGCAACTACTATAATGCTTGTCTTTTGGTAAGCATCCAATAGATAACAGTCATGTATCACCTAATGATGTTCAGTTCAGTGACAGACCACATATATGACAGTGGTCCCTTAAGATTATATTGCCTAGTGACATTGTAGCAAGGTGATGGCAAACCCTTTAGAGACCTAGTGCCCCAAACTGCAATACAAAACCCACTTAAGTATCACAAGTGCCACCACTGCAATTAAACCTGAATGCTGAGGTTTTAGTTTAGAAAACGCAACTCATACATTAACATCATTTGCCTTAAAAGAAAAACACCAGTAACAGAGCTTTCAATGCTACAAACACCTTTCTACTGAAGGGTGAAAGTTTGCATGTGGCATGCTTTTGCACAATTAATGCGATCTTTGCTTTGTATGCATGCTAATAATTTGTCAAACCTTGGCCTTAGCAATTTGGCTGGCATGCTGAGAGAGGGCTCTGTGTGCCTGCTGCAGCATGCGTGCCATAGGTTCACCACCATCCTTGTGGCATTTTAGTTTGCATTAATTACATGCCCTGAAGTTCACAGAACAATGAAATCACCTAATAACACATTTCTTCTTTTTCTACAGTCTCAAAGAAGAGTCGGTACTTAATGTAAAGCAAAATAAGTCAACGTGACACAGGAACTCTATTGAGATATGTATCCCAAAAGTGTACACATCCCCTTTCAGTTTTGCACTAGTCAGTCTTCTAACAAATTATCCATTGAGGGCCAGGGAATATGGCTCAGTGGCACAGCAACTGCCTGGCAAGTGTGAGGTCCTGAGTTTGATTTCCTGTACCAAAAAAAACAAAAAACAAAACAAAAAAAAATTCATTGAAGATTTTAAAACTGAGGCTAACATTAGATGCATGGTGCTGTGCTACCCATCAAGAATGAAGGATGCAGGCGCCAACAGAATAACCAGGGACTTCACAGAAAATTCAACTCCAAGTGTTGCCAGTCAGCCCCAGGTTCCTTTGCTTGATTCAGAAGGAAACTGTGAATCAGCAAAGGGCAGCTCCACTAGCAGTCCTCATGTCACCACAGGATATCAGGTAATGCTGGTTGACACCAGGTGACCCAGTCACTGCTGGTCACTGTCAGCTTGTGCTGGTCACTGTGGGTTGCCTCTGCCAGGCACTACGTCTCTGTGGTTGGTCTTTGTTGGCTGCTGGTCATTGGAGTCCTTCAGTACTAACAGCTCTGTTTATTCACTCTCTCCACACTACTCAGGGTAAAAATCCTAAGTAGATTTACAGGACTTTTGGAACCCTACCCAAGAAATAAATCACAAGGAGGTTTACAGGAACACCAAAGGGAATCTATTTTAACGAGGTCTGTGCTGCAGCACATGGGGGCTAGCACAGGAAGGAGCCCCCATGGACTAAACCCCAACAATATGTTTCTTACAACACACCCCTGTCATTAAGTGGCACGTGCCTGTAGAAAGTACATCGATGGCTGATTCTAATAGTCTTTCTTTTCAGTACAGTGCAATGGTCAAGCCCACAGCTCTGGAGTCAAACACATGTGCACTCAAATCTCGCCTGATACTTCTGAGATCTTGAGCATTTTTCAAAGCCTAACTCATAAAATGAGGACAACAAAAGTACTGACTTCACAGGATCACCATGAACATTAAATGATGTAATTCGTTTTTATTCAATAAATGTTAGTGACCATCAGTGCTACTCAATGTTTTAGCCGTACTTCTCACGTTCTCCTCTATATACTGATATAAATCGATACACGAATATACAAGTATCTAAGCTAATATATGTATAACAGCACAGGTACATATACTGACAAACTAACAATAACATATTTATATAGAATTTTTCTATTCACAAAAAGTGAGCTCAACACACATGAATTCATTAAATCCTGCTAACAATCACATCAACTGATGAATAACTCAACTTTACAGCTGCTGTCCATCAATGACATGTGCTCTCGTTTTGTTCATGCTCAGTAAATTTTCCAAGTTCACTCAAAAGCAACTCAAGTGTCACCTTCTTGGTGGAGTTTACTGATCTTTCACCAAGCTGGGAGCTCTGTCTCCAACCACAGCATACTCTCTATGGGATATTCCACCTGACCATCATAATTAAGCTTACATACTTGTCTTTCTCGCTAATGAGTTGTTAGAATCTTACAACAAGATAGTATAGCTTCCCATATTCACATTCTATGCCATGTTATGTAGAGTGCCTCCTGCCTCCCCAAAAGGGCACTTAAAAATTACTTGCTAGGGCTGGGGATATAGCTCAGTGAGTGGTAGAGCACTTGCCTAGCATGAACCAGGCCCTGAGTTCCAGCACCAGCACAAAAAAAAAAAAAAAAGAAACTTAGCATATTATTTTGGTTCTATTTAAGTTGAATTAAACAGTGGTAAAAATTTCAAAAACCAAACAGAAAGAATTAGCTAACAAAAGAAAGCTAGAATGGAGTGTCTACATCTCTGCTTATTATTCAAAATATATTTATTTTCTAAAATGATAAATATTTCAAGTAGAGAATGTTCCCCAAAATAGACTTTCCTGAGGAAATCTCTTAACAATACATTTAGTTTTCTGCTTTTTAAAAATTACTTTTTTCTCATGTTAACAAATTTTGACAGCTATACTAAATAATATTTCCAAACTTTAGTGAGTGGCTATGAGATATTTTAAGTAACAGTGACAGTAGATTCCTCAGTAAATGTTAGCTAATTAAGTCTAATTATGAAATGTTTAAACAAAGTAACTGATTAAACCATCAACAAAATATGTGCCTAAATTATTTTCCTGGTGTACTTTCACATATCCATCTATATATGCTTGCCTAATTTCTCTGCTTACTAAATAGTTTATATGGAAGCGGGCTAGAAAAATTTAAAGTCTTCCACCATAGGTTTATTTAGTAAACCCATCACCGTGTTGCTCAAACCAAGCACCAACATATGTTTAGGTGCCACTTCTGTGTACTGTATAACAAGAAACATAAACAAGAAGTTTCAGGAAAGAAATCTGGCTTTAACAGCAAGCAGAAGTAGCGATTGTATTAGCTTTCCATTCAGCTTCCAGTTCTTCAGTATGCCACACTGAAACGCACATACACCGACACATGTGCACACAAACACAAACACACACACACAATTTCTTACCCACTTTATCCAAAGAAAGCATATTATAACTTCTGAGTTCTGCTGGTCCAGACAGTCTACCAGAATTAGAGTAGTATCTGTCTTGCCTTTGCAGTGGAAGAGCTGGATCAGGATATGGCTGGCCTAGAAAACACAGTTTTGAAATAGCTTTATTAATATAAATACAGTTTACGTAAGTTTAATGTGATGAACTTAAGACATATCTCATCTCCTACTTCTAAAAAATCTCTGATCCATATTAGTGACATAACTGACCATAATTAGTGACATATAACAAAACTGCGTATTTTACTATAGGTTCTAAGTGTGTTTTGATTTAAACGTAAGTTGCTACTTTGGATTTTGAAAGTTTCTATTATTGTGTATAAAAATGTGAGTTAAAACTAAGTAAGAAATTTTTAAACAGGATAACAAAATACATGTAAACAATTTAGTAGGGCTGGGAGTTTGGCTCAGTGGCTTAAGCACCTGTCTGGCAGGTGTGAGGTTGTGAGTTCAAGCCCTGGTGCCACAAAAGAAAAAAAAAAAAGTAATTAAACAATTTAGTTAAAAATATACATATGTAAATTCATTTAGGACCTCTGGGAAGATGGTGAAGTGCACAGCAGAGAAAGAGTCTCTCCAAGATTTGCTGTCCAAACACTGGAATATAGCAACAAGGAAGAGAAGGAGAGAAGTGGGTCCCTGGGACCTAGCAAGAATCTGAAGGAAAAACTGAGGCACACTGGGAGAACAAAGAGAGATTTCAACAAAGAAGAAAGAGGTGGAATGTGGCACTTTCTCCCTGAGCCCTGACTCACTGTGAGGGAGGGGAGGCTCAAACCTGCAGACGCACAGTAACTACTGGGGACCCCAGCGTGCCTATAAATCCAGCACTCAAGAGGCTGAGGCAGGAGAACTGACTTGAGTTCGAGGTCAGCCTAGGCTACAAAGTGAGTTTAAAGTAAGCCTCAACTGCATAGCAACACCCTGTCACAAACAGAGAAAATTAAAAAAAAAGAAAATAGTTGCTGCAGTTTGTCATTTTCTAGACTGTCTGTTGCTATTGTTAGTCGTGATTCTACTACTTTAGCCAAGGTGACATAATAATTCTCATCAGTTGTTCTTCCTGGAATGCCAACACTGACACTGCTTAAGACTCATGAACAATACTTTAGGCCAGCACCAAATAATCAGAGGCTGGACCAACTAGGCAACAATTTCTCATCCCCAATAAACTGAAAGGGTAGGATCTTGCCACAGACACAAAAGCCAAATGCCAGCTACGCCTGGAAGATATCTCTGAAAAGTGGTCATTTCCTAAGGGTTTTAAATACCAGCAATAAAGCCACTTGCCATAATGAAGTTACAAGCATTACCTCAGGAACTATATATATATATATATATATATATATATATATAGAGAGAGAGAGAGAGAGAGAGAGAGAAAGAGAGAGAGAAACACTTACACAAGATGCAACCACAGATTTCCAGGGGGCAAATGAGGTGGAACAATTTGAAAGCCATCCATGGTGACACTCTAAAGTGATAATAAGAGAAGTAACAAAGCAGTCAAATTAAAAAATCAAAAAATCAAATCAGAGACAATTTTTCAGATAACTATGGAGATGATGAGCATAATGAAGGACATGCTTAGTTACTGTACAGCAAATATAGATTTAAAAAAATACAGTTTAGGAAAATGATGGAAACCATGAATGCCTAACATAGGAAGGAAATGGAATCCATGCAAGAAATTCAAACAGATATCCAGGAGATTAAAAATTCCATTCAAAGTACATGCACCAGAATGAGCTAATGTGAAGAAAGAATATCAAATATAGAAGACAGGATTGTGCTAGTAATCATGAAAAGAAAGATTTCTTAAAAGTAACAAAAGACAACAAAAAAATCAACCCAACAGCTGCTACAGGACACAAAGAATAATAATATAAGATTGATTGGAGTACATGAAAAACATCAGGAGATAGAGCAAATGACATAAAACCCTGTTCACAGAAATAACAGCAGAAAACTTCCCAAGTGTGGAAAAGGAATTTGATATACAGGTAAATGAGGCATACAGATTTCCAATTAGCCATGATCAAAAAAAGTCTGAAGCAAGGTATATCCTAGTCAAGATCCAGAAGAAAGATACTTCCATGACAAAGAACAAGAAATTCATGACCACCAAACCAGCATTCCAAAATGTTCTAAAGGACATTCCAGAAAGAGTCAACAAGGATTACAACTCCATGAACCCCAAGAGAAGAAATTCACTAGGCAAGGCAAGCAATTAAACAGAGGAAGAAAAAAAGAGAACCAACAACACAAAAATAACATGACAAGGAAAAATCAATACATATCAGTTATAACAATCAATGTGAATGGTCTCAATTCACCAATCAAAAGGTACACACTGACAGAATGGATCAAGAAGCAAGATCCAACAATATGCTACATACAAGAAACATTTAATTCAAAAAGAAATTCACAGACTGAAAGTCAGAAGGTGAAAACAATACTCCATGCAATAGGCACCTGGAAAAAAGCAGGGGAAGCTATTCTATTTGTAGACAAAGTAGATTTCAAGCCAAGACTGATTGAGAGATGGTCCCTACATCCTTGTAAAGGAACAATCTAAGATGAAGAGACAACAATCATAAATATAGATGCACCAAAAACCAGTGCACCCAACTATAGAAAGTATTAACAGACATTAAAAAAATCAAATAAGCACTAATAAAATTGTAATGGGAGAACTCAATACCCCACTGTCACAAATACATCAACTAGCCAAAAACAAGTCAATGAAGAAATATCAGAATTGAATAAAACTTCTAAACAAATAGACTTAGTAAATATCTGCAGTGTTCTACCCCACATTAGAATCCATTCTTCTCAAAGGCACATGGGATGTACTCCAAACTAATCCCTATACTACTTCATAGAGCATTCTTAACTAATGCAAAGGAATTGAAATTACCCCCTGCATGTTATCAGACCATAATGCAATGAAATTAGAAATCATGACAAAAGATACCATAAAAACTACATAACCACATGGAAATTAACCACCATCACCCTGAACAACAAATGGGTTACAGATGAAATTAAAGAAGAAATTACACAGTTTCTGCAATTAATCAATAATGCTAATGGAACATACTGGAACTTATGTGATGCAGTAAAAGCCATCCTAAGAGGAAAATTTATAGTAGTAAATTTCCATATCAGAAAAACAAAGCAACCTAAAATAAAGAATCTAATAATGATCCTCAAAGTTCTAGAATAAGAACAAGTCAAGACAAAATCTCATACAAGAGGAAATAATAAAGATCAAGCAGAAAGTAATACAAAGTAGACTAAGAAAACAATACAAAGAACCAATGAAGAGTTAGTTCTTGCTGGGCACAGTGGTTCACGCCTGTAATCCCAGCACTTGGGAGAGGTTGAGGCAGGAGGATCATTGTGAGTTTGAGACCAGCCTAGGCTACAAAGTGAGCTCATGGCCAGCCTGAACTACATAATGAGACCCTGTCTCAAAAAAAACAAAAAAAAAAAAGTTAGTTCTTTAAAAAATTTAAAAAAATTAACAAACCCTTAGCCAACCTTCTCAAAACAAAAAAAAAAAAAAAGGAAAAACTCAAATCCATGCAATTAGGAAAGAAAAGGATAAAATCACAAAGGATAAAACTGCAACAGATTCTGCAGAAACCACAATCATCAATGCCTACTTTGAGAACCTGTATTTAATAGGATGGAAAACACAAAACAAACGGACAGATTCCCAGATACATATGAATTACCAAACCTGAATAAAGAAGATAAAAATGTTCTAAATAAATCAGTATCGATCAATGAAATTGAAGATATAATTAAAAACCTACCAAAAAAAGAAAAGCCCAGGCCCTGATGGAGTCACTGCTGTATTCTACAAGAAATTTAGAGAAAATCTAGTGCCACTACATCTCAAACTCTTTAAGGAAACTGAAAGAGAAGCAATACTTCCAGATTCAGTCCTGGAAGTAAGCATTACACTGACAACAAAAACACAGAAAGATCAAACTGAAAAACAAAACTATAGGCCAATCTCGTTAATGAATATAGTTGCAAAAATCCTGAATAAAATAATGGCAAATAGATTGCAGCAAATCTTCAAGAAGATTATATACCATGACCAAGTAGAATTCATTCCAGGGATGAAGGGATGGTTCAACATACACACATCAATAAAATGTAATACAACACATCAACAAAGTGAAAAACAAAAAAATACAAGATCATCTCAATAGATACATAAAAAGCATTTGACAAAGTCCAATACCCATTCATGATTAAAATCCTACAGGAAATTCAAATAGATGGTCTGCATCTCAACCTGATAAAAGCCATCTATAACAAACCTTCAGCCAACACCAAACTAAATGGACAAAAACTGAAAATTTTCATTCTAAAATCAGGAATAAGACAAGGCAGTCCACTGTCACCACCAACTTATCCAATATAGTTCTGGAAACATTAGCCAGAGCAATTAGACGAGAGAGAAATAAAAGGAAAAAGGATAGGAAAGGAAGAAGTTAAATTATCATTATTTGCAGATGACATGATACTCTACATAGACGATCCCAACAACACTACCAAAAGACCTCTAGATTTAATAACCAAATGTATTCATGTAGCTGGATACAAAGTCAACACTCAAAAATCAATAGTACTCCTACACACAAATAACAAACTCACTGAGAGAGAAATTAGGGAAACACCACCTTTCACTTTTCATTGAAAAAAATGAAATACCTAGGAATTAATTTAATAAAGGATGTAAAAGACCTTTACATTGAAAACTACAGTATTCTGAAAAAGGACACTGAAGCGGATATAAGCAAGAAATCCCTTGCTCTTCAGCAGGAAGAACCAATACACAAAAATGGCCACACTTGTGAAATTTCAGATTTAATGTAATCCCAATCAAAATACCAATAGCATATCTCTAGAATTAGAGAAAACAATCCTAAAGTTCATTTAAAACCAGAAAAAAAAACTAGAATAGCAAAAGCAATTTGGGATATAAAGGAAAAGCAAGGGGGCATCACAGTCCCTGCTGTTAAATTACACTATGGAGCTACTGTGATAAAAACATCACGACACTGGCAATGAAACAGACCCAAAAATCAATGGAACAGATTAGAAGATAGAGATACAACTTCAAATACCAGCCACAAACACATTCACTGGAAGAAAGTCTCTTTAATAAATGGTGTTGGAAAAACTGGCTCTCCACATGCTAAAGTTGAAATGAATTGAAGATAAATATTAAAAACACTAAATGTGCTGGAAAACAGAATAGGTAGAACTCTTGAAGATACTGGTGTAGGCAAAGACTTTATAAACAAACCCCGATTGCACAGAAAGTATCAACTAGGATCTCACCTTATTAAAAAGCTTTTGCACAGCAAGAGAAATCAGCAACAGAGTGAAGCAGTAACTCAGTGTGGAAAAAAATTTTTGCCAGCTGTTCCTTAGACAAAGGACTAATATCGAGAATATATAAAGAACTCAAAAAGAAATCAGATCCCTCAAATTTAAAGACCCAATCCAAAAGTGGGCATCTGAGATGAATAGACACTTCACAGATGAAAAAGTACAAAAGGCAAATATATGCATGAAAAATGGGGCCAGGGACATAGCACAGTAGCACAGCACCTGTGTGGCAAAGCACGAGGTCATAAGTTCAATTCCCAGTAGCAAAAAAAAAAAGTTCAACATCACTGCTCCTTTGACAGATGCAAATTAAAACAATGCTGAGATTCTACATTACTCCAGAAAGCAAATAGCTATCATTAAGAAATCCACCAATAACAAATGCTGGTGGAGCTGGCAGGAAAAAGGAATGCTTCTCCACCTTTCGTGGACTGGTGCAACCACTGTGGAAATCAGTGTGGAGATTCTGCAAAAAATTAAAACTAAAGGCTCCATTTAACCCAGCTATTCTCCTTTCTCAGTATCTTCCCAAAGGAATTTAAAACATCATATCACAGGGATATGTGCACACTCATGTTTATACCAGCACAGTTTAGAAGAGCTGAATCTTGGAAACAGCCAAAATGCCCAACAACTGATGAATGTAAAAAAAAAAAAAAAAAAAAATGTGGATTTTTTTATACAATGGAGTACTACTCTGCTATAATAAAAGATAAATTTGAGACATTTCTAGTTAAATGGATGTACTTGAGACCATACTCTTAAGTGAAATAAACCGGATACATGTTTAAATACTGCACGACTAGAAATATAACTAAGGACCAAAACATACAATGGATATTGGGAAATGGGAAGAAAATGTTCAAGTGAGGAGAAGAACAAGGGAGGGGGGAGAGGGGAAGGAAAGAAGGGACAAGGAAAAAAAAGAATAAAAGGAAAAAATGGAAGCCGGCTGTGGTGGTACAGGCCTGTAATCCCAACACACAGGAGGCTGAGGCAGAAGGGCTGCAGTGAGTTCAAGGCAGTCTGGGCTGCACAGTGAGAGTCCCTGTTCCAAAAAGCCAAAACAAAACAAAGCAAAACAAACAAAGCTTTTGCAAATAAGAAGGGGGAAAAGAGTTACAGGGGAGAAAAATGGGAAAAAACAAAGAAGCAAGATACATTGTGTGCAGGCACAAATTCCCTATGATGAATGCTAACATTATGTACATCTAAAATACACTAATAAGAAAACAAAAGATTTAAACCAAAAATTAAAATAAAATGGAAAAAATCCATTTAACTTTCAGCTGTAATAATAGATCAAAGTGGATACATCAAAACATCATAAAAGATGGAGGAGAGATCCACCAGTCTAAAATGAAAAAAACAATTCTGTAAGCAAAGCAAGAAATTCAACATAACTGGTGACACCTGGTCACCAAAACAAAAACTATGTTACTAAGATAAGAACTCACCATTGGTAAAAGCTGCACCAACTTCAGTATTTTGAACTTAGCATCCACCCCACAGAAAAGAGAAAGAGCTCTGACTCAAGAGATGAATAAAAGCATTCATACTGCTGAGATTAAGGAGAACTGAACAGGCACAAATTTGGACACAGAGTGGCTCAGGTATATACACAGCCACTCTTTGGTCTCTAAGGGTCATTTATAATGATAAAGTGGTAATTCCTGAGTTTTATTGAACTCATTATTCTTGAATTAATACAGTCTACCTCATCCTTGAGAGATGACAGCAGAGGTAGGTATGTATATGTCCAGCTCCAAAAATATGGAGGTCCAAGAAGGTGAGCTGTGTGGCTTTCTCCAGTTCTACCATAGTTATGAACAAACAGCCTCACACTGCTCTGCATGAGGATCCTACACAGTGATTCAGAATGCGAACTCCATACAATCAGATATGTCACTCTTCATCTGACTCAGCCATTTGGGACATCACTGAAATAATCTCTCCCATACAAAGCCAAGGAAACCACCTAGCATCAGTCAGAATCCATAGAATTTTATTTAATGATCTCCTAAGTGTCAAAGGATGTGACTGAGGAAAGATCCAAATAATTTTGAAGGCTCCTTTACACCCCGTTCAGAACCTTAGCTGTCTGAGCTAACCAGAATCAGCCCTGTGAAAGCAATGCCCAATACCAACCACTGAGATCTAAACTGAGTTCTTCTCTTCCACTTCAGAAATGGAAGCAGAAGGTAGAATTGGACAAGGAGGTGAAATGTAAGCCTGAAAACTTCTCAACTTTTTCTTCATCATATCTCTAGATACTATGCCAATAGTTTGCTCCCAAAATACATCCCAGGTTCAACTAGTAAGAGGAAAAGGGAGGGGAAGAAAGGATCAGAGAAAAAATGAATGAAGATGAGGAATGAGAATTAAAACAGAGTAATAAACCAAGAATTACATTGGAGAAAGAGCTACTCTCACATACTTCATTCAAAACTACTCAAGAATCCGTCAAAAATGAAAACATAGATAACATATTACCCAGAACTTCTATTTCTTGCACAAATGTACAGAACAACTGTATGAAAATGGTTCACTGCAGCTTTGTTAGCAATGGTGAAACACTGGGAACACCCTACTCATCAACAGAGGCTGGGCAAGAACAGTATGACTTATTTATATATCAATGCATTTAAAACAATAAACATATAAAATAAAACATATACACATGAAAATAATTCAGGAGCATAATGCTGAAAGGAAAGTTGACAGAACTTTTAAAATTATACATGAACTAACCCCTGTACTTGGGAGGCTTAGGCAGGAGGGTCACTGCAAGTTCAAAGCCAGAATGGGCGACAAAGTGATTCAAGGCCACCCTAAACTGCAGAGCGAAACCTTGTCTCAAAAAGAAAAAAAGAAAAAAAAATTATACATGGACTAAAGGAAGGTGCTGTGGCACACGCCTGTAATCCCAGCACTCTAGAGGCTGAGAAAAGAGGGTTACTATGAGCTTGAGGCCAGCTTGAGTTACACAGTGAGTTAAAGAAGGTCAACCTGAACTGCAGAGCAAGACACTATCTCAAAAAACAAAATACAAAAACAAAAAATGAAGAAAATATATATATATATTGAAAATTTATACTCAAGCCAGTCGTGGTGGCGCACGCCTTTAATCCTAGCACTCGGGAGGCTGAGGCAGGAGGAGCATTGTGAGTTTGAGGCCGGCTTGGGCTACAACGCAAGCACAAGGCCGGCCTGAGCTACACAGCGCGACCCTGCCTCAAAAAGCTAGGGCTAGGCTCAGTGACTTAAGCGCCTGTCTGACAGGCATGAGGCTGTGAGTGCCGCAAAAAAAAAAAAGAAAAGAAAAAGAAAAGAAAATTTATACTCTTGGGCAGTTGCATTTTTTCATTTTTGATATCAGGGATCGAACTCACAACCTCACCCTTGCCAGGCAGGTGCTTATGCTGCTGAGCTAAATATCCCCAGCCCGGGCAGTTGCCCTTAGAAAAGGAAGGCAAGGTACCCAGTATAAAAAATTGAGCAGATTTCAATTCATTAACTTCTTTTTTTGTTCTACATATTTGCACTTTTTATGCTATCTAAAATTCACACTTCTTATTCTATTTCTTCTCATATTTTATCTACAAATTTATACATACACATATTTGAAGTCTGTTACACTGTCTGACTTTGTGACCTTCAGCAAGTTACCTAACCTTTCTGTACCTGTAAATGACAGTAAAAGTAACACTCTCAAGAGTGTTAGAATGACTAATAAAAAGTATTTTATAGTATCCAGCACAAAACACATCCAAAAGTAACTAAATTAATTTATGATTATTATGACTGGTGCCCAAAAATGCCCTGTAATCATACTACGCTTTGCTGATGTTCAAGTTCTTCCACTCTCCTAAATGACCCTTTTGTTCTCTCTCCAAATTTCTGACAATCCTCTTTTTTTATACCCTTGAGTTAATGATCAAGACACATCAAGAAAACTGAAGCATTCAAATACCTCCAATAACCCTCTCCCAATCTGTCTCAAAACAAAAAACAAAACAAAAAACACAAAAAACACACAAAGATTTGAGACACAAATAATCCATTTAATCTAATCCAATATATAAATAATACTGTGCCCAACCTATGAAGAAATCACATTGGTTTTTGAGGAAATGCAGAATACTTATCAACACTGACCAAATGCTCACCTCTAAAGCAAGTTTCAACAAATTTGAAAGGATTTAAATCATAGACCTATGTACTTAAACCAGACTAAAAGTAAACTAGATAAGAATAACAAAAGATATCTGAAAATTTCTACATTTGGAAATTAATGAGTACACTTCTAAACACACCACAGGCCCAGTAAAACATACATGTATCCATCCATACACAAATATACTTGTTAGAAAATAAAATATGTAAAGGCTCAGAAAGAAGAAATAAATTATAATTATTTCCAAACAACATGATTATACATGTAGAAAATCAAAAGATTACATTACTAAATATAAGAACAATACAGAAAATTGATTTCTATGTATCTAAAGAAAATAATTTTCAAAAATATAATTTACAACTGCATCAAAATATATGATGATAAATAAACTGATAAAACTTGTGCAAGATCCCCATCCAGAAAAGTATAAAACACAAGGAAAAAATATGACTTTAATTTACTATAGATCTAAATTTACTAGTTTAAATTCTAGCAGTAAATTTTTAAGAAATTGGCCTGTGATGCTAAAATTTTAAAGAACTGAAGGCTAAGAATAGTCAAACCACCTCAAAGAGAAAGACTAAGGAGGGAAGATTCATTTACCAAATACCAACACTTATTCAAAGCTTTAGAAATTCAAATGTGTACCAGGTAATAATATATGGTGGTGATAATATATGCCTGTAATCGTGGCATTATGGGAGGCTGAAGCAGGAGGATCTCAAATTAACTGCATCAACACATATATGCACACTTAATTCATAACAAAATGACACTAAAGAACATTGGAGAAAAGGAGTGTTTTTCAATTAACAGTGTTAGATCAATTGGACATTCATATGGAACAAAATGAAATTTAACCTAATAGATACTATATACACAAAATTTATTACAGGTAGATGATGAATCTAACATGAAAAGTATAACTATTTAATATAAGATATAGGATATTATCTGTACACCCTAAAGGTAAGGCACAATTTCTTGAACAAGAAAATACCCATAAGAGAAATGATTGGTAAACTAAACAATGTTAATACTAATTCATCGAAACACCATTAAGAACATAAAAGGGCACAGAGTTGTCCAAGAAATCTGGCATAATATAAACTGAATGAAAGAGCTCATTTACAGAAAATACAACACACCCAAAAAGTCAAGTGTGCAAATTCAAAACCAGACATGAAATTCAAAAGGTTCTTGACAGTGCTAGGGGGTACAGCTCAGTAGCAGAGCACGTGCCTAGCATATGCAAGGCTCTGGATTTGAGCTCCAGCCAAAGAAAAAAAAACTTTTCAAGGTACGTAAGAGACTATATAGATGGTAAATAGACTTACAAAAAAGGAATGAAACCTTATAATAATCAGGGAAATGCAAATTTTAATCATAATGCTGTTATGACACACTGATCAGAGTGACCCATACTAAAAAGCCACTGTTGGTTAAGAGGATAAGCTGATGCCAACTCTTAGTAATACTGTTTAGATTATAATGTGCTAAAATTTAACCAATATGCATATACTGCAACTCAACAATTCCTATCCTAAATATACATTCAAATAAATTCATACAACGTTTTATTTATAATAATCCTAAACTCAAATATAAATATATGTCCAAATACAAACGAACTGGTATGTATGCACTCAAAAAACATATGCCAAGAAAAAAAATTACACATACAGGAAAGAATGTGGAGAATCTCATAATTTCAAATCAAAGAAGCCAAACAAAAAATATACATACAATTTCATTGATATGTTCAAAAACAGACCAAACCAACTTACAATGTTAGAAGAGTAAAGAATCATTGATTTATCTTTGGACAAGATAATATTTGGAAGCAGTAGTTAATTGACAAGGGATGATTTCTGCAGGCCTGGTTCTGTAATACTGCTCAATCTGGGTAGTGGCTGAAAAGGTATGTTTGCCTTGTGATCATTCATTAAGCTGACTATATTTGCACATTTTTCTGTATGTAAGTTAAGATCTTCAATAAAAGTTGTCTTTAAAACAGAGTATTACTTTACCAAATTAACAAGACTGAAACAGTGTCTCGGTATTAATCCGGTCTTATACTGGGAAATAGTATACAATAATGAATCTCAAAGTCCCTTGAAAAGGCTTCAGTGTTCACTGTGGAGTGATAGTAGTCATACAGCAGCCGCTAGTCACCTGTCACATGTAGCTTTAAATCTTAACTTACATTAATTAAATTTCAATAAAATTAAAAATTCTATTTCTCAAGCTACACTAAGCACTATTTAAGAGCTGACTGGCCTCAAGTGCCTTGGGGCACTGCACAGAACAGCACAGAAACAGAACTTTCCGTCACTGCGGAAGGTTTACTGGTCAGAGCTGTTACACAAGAAGATCTATTTCAGTACTATACTCACATCATTCATTTAAATTTATTTTTGAGAACCAGTATCCTGACATAAAATGTTTCAGTGAAATACATTACGAAAATGACACATACTATAGCACTACAGCGAGGTTTATTTTGGCTTTTGAGTCTAAAGGTATTTAGGTCTAATCTGTCCACCTGGGAAAGGTACTGAACCACTGTCTTTTGGTTTAAATTTATGACAACAATTTTCAAACTATGCACCCCATCGTGAGCTATACTTAGAAGCAGTCATATACAAGATGGCGAATACCTCCACCTCCTGAATAAAAGAGCACTTCAATTTCATTTTACAAAGCTAAGACAATGAATCAGCACATATCACTCCTACGAAGTTTGGCCTAGCAAAGGAAGTGTATAGCAAGTTAACCTACTTTCTCACCAGGTCTCCTTAATCTATAATATTATAATTCTTTTTTTTTTTTTTTTTCCTTTGCGGCATCAGGAATTGAACTCATAACCTCACACCTGCCAGACAGGCACTTAAGTCACTGAGCCAAACTCCTGGCCCTGGTTTTTTGAGACAGGGTTGCACTGTGTAGCTCAGGCCCGCCTTGTGCTCGCGTTCTAGCCCAAGCTCCTCCTACCTCAGCCTTCCGAGTGCTGGGATTAAAGGCATGCGCCACCAAGCCCGGCTCTAATATTGTAATTCTAAATATGAAAATATCTTCATGTTTTTCTTATGGACAGAAGCACACCGGTAAATTTTTGTTGCACTTTTGTATTTATGACAACTTCATAATGAATCAATTATCTCCAGATATATTTGTTAAAATTTTAATTGATCACTAGGTGATACATGAATAGTAAAATATTGTAAATAAAAATTTTTTTTGTAAATAAAATTTTTAATTAAATTTATAAAACAAAAAAATGCAAGTTGATCTGAGAATTATACACCTGTTCAAACTGAAAAAACTCAAATTATATGCTTAAGAATACTTGCGCCTGTGCCTAGCTGGGCGTGGTGGCGCATGCCTTTAATCCCAGCACTCGGGAGGCTGAGGTAGGAGGAGCGTTGTGAGTTCGAGGTCAGCTTGTGCTACAATGCAAGCACAAGGCTGGTCTGAGCTACACAGTGTGACCCTGCCTCAAAAAACTAGGGCGGGGAGTTTGGCTTAGTGGCTTAAGTGTCTATCTGGCAGGTGCGAGGTTCTGAGTTCAATCCCCAGTGCCACCAAAAAAAAAAAAAAGAATACTTGTGCCTTTCCATAGGTATATTACAGCCAATATAGGTATTGTGTTGGCTTTTAATTTTCAAAAGTTTCATAGAAAACTACAAAACCGATACAGAAAGGTCCTGTAGACTCTTTACCCTGTTTCCACCCATACATTATAATGTTTCATACTACAGTGTAATAAAACCAAGAGGAAATTGATCACAGTTCAGTACATGTGTACAGTTCTATGCCACTTTATCACTTGTAGATTTATGAAACCATCATATTCAAGTTACAGAACTAATTGTCTACGTGTATGTTTATGTCTGCTCACTTTTTTTTATATTATATGGTTCCAACTAAAGACAAAAGAGTGAATGATATAATTGTACAAAAGTGACAAAAAAATTTAAATACCTATGTTTATGGATAGATGAATATGTGTGCATGTTTGTTTGACTATACATACATATGCATATATATATAAACTAAAACATATGTAACTAAATTCTGAGAAGGATATGCTGTGATGATTAGAGGAATTTTTCACTTATCTAGTTACATATCTTTGCATCATTCAGATTTTTTAAAATACGTTTTTTTTTTTTGGTTTGTTTGTTTGTTTTGCGGCACTGGGGATTGAACTCACAACCTAGCGCCTGCCTGATAGGTGCGTAAGCTGCTAAGCCAAACTCCCGCCAAGTATGTATTATTTTTATAAGCAACAAAAAGAATACAAACATTCCATTTGGAGGGATTAACAGCTTTCTGTTATGTGAACAGTCATCTCCTATTATTCTGTTTAAAAATTTGTTATTGCTTTCTAAAACATATTATGATTTTTCTTAAGAGAACACATACAAGTTGGGCATGGTGGGCACGCCCGTAATCCCAGTACTCAGGAGTCTGAGGCAGATAGATAGTGAGTTCGAGGATAGCCTGGACTACAAGTAAATTCAAAGAACACCTCAACTACACAGCAAGACCCTGACTCAAAAGCCAAAATAAATAGATAGATAGATAGATAGATAGATAGATAGGAGCCTAGATGAAAACATTTTTAAAAAAAGAGAGAGAACACAGAGTCTTCTTCTATTTCAGTGTTCCACATACTAGCTGCCTTTCAAACATAAATACGAACTATAGTCTTTGCGTACCTGGAGGAGGAATCATCACCCTACGGTCCTGTTCCCATGGAGGTGACAGAGATCCAGTGTCAGAAGGTGCTCTGTGAGGATCAGTTAACCTATCATAGCTCAAGTCTCCTCTTTCATTGCTAATCTGATGGTCCACAGCATTCTCTAAGCCTCTTGAGCCTAATTAAAGGGGGAAAAAACATACAAATCTGTTTAATTTTAAAAAGCGTAAGACCTAACCACAAATAAAATCAAGATACTCTTTAAAAAGCAAATACAGATTCTAACGAAGTTTCTCTAAGACATATGCAGACTAACAAAGCCACTTCTAGGGTAAGAGAAAAATAATTTTGTCACATGCATAAACAAACACTTGCCTACAAAATTCATTTTTAAATGCTATCATCACCATCATTTTACAGTTAAATCATAAATATTAAGTCTGAAAAATAAGAGTATAAAAAGTAAATTTAAAGTAAAGATATTTGTACTAGATATAAGATAATTACAAAATTAGGTTTTTGTTGCTTAAACTAATGTCAACAGTAAAAATGAATCTGATTCTTTTCAGTCATCGTAGGGGCTACATACTAGTTTAATACCTATGCTACTATTCAATCTATTTTTTTTTTAACAACTTGTTTGGAAATGCAATTTACTCAAATTATCTTAAAAGACATTTCAAAATTTGCATCTCAATGTTATAACATGACCCTCTATGACCCTCTAGTTCTGGCCCAAAATTATTTTAATGAACTTAATTAATACACTAACCAGATAAACCTAGCTCTAAATGGCTTTTAAGTAATTTCTAAATATGACATTCACATTTACATTCAAAAAGGGAATTCAAGCTCTGAAGTCAAGTCTAAAAGAAATTTCAAAAACAACAGGACTGTTGAAATAAACACTTTAAAGGTAACATTCATTTGGATCAGAAAACCTGGCCTAGTACTTACAAAGGGTAGAATCATTTTGGAACTCCCACCTTAGGCCAAGGATGCACCTTGGTAATACAGTGCTTCCCTAACATGTGCAAGGCCCTGGGTTTGATCCCCAGCACTGGGGGAATAAAAAAGTTACCTTAGTATGGTCACAGAAAGAACAGTAACTTAATCGATAGCCCACATTCAATCAAAGTGAAAAAGTAAGTATAAAAAATATTAACACCTCACTTGTCTGTCATTGAAGGGACAATTAGGAATCTCAAAATTCTATTTTCCAGTAAATAAAAGCTTACTCTTTCCAACGAACAACTTTTAAACGTTTTTTAATTTAAAAAATCTACCTAAAATGTTTGTCCCATTTTAGTACCTCCTTTAAATGGAGGGACCAAAATTAATCTGACCTTTTCCTGCTAACATAAAAATCAGTGGAAGCACTGTTTTTAATATATAGTAATCTTTTTTAAAAATTCCCAGCTACTTGCTTGTAGGGTCAGGTCAAATAAGCTTTTATGACAGAATGTCAAATACAGTACCATTTTTTCCTTATGGTTGTATATCTATTAAAATCCCCAAATCTTTCCTTTAGCTTATTTATCCTTCTAATTAGAAGAAAGCAGCTAGAAAAGCAGAAAATGCTCAAGAATCAATTAGGCTGATTTTATTTCTAGATTAACGCAAACAGCTTTAGACACACTTTAAAAGTTTCATCTGATTGCTCACCACCACAGGACCAAAACTACAGGGCAACTGACTAACCAGGTGAAGGTTACCACGGGTGAAAGACTTTTTTTTTTAACACTAAGGTTATATACAATTTATTTAAAAGACTTTTCTTTATACTCAATCTTACTCAAACAAGTATCTCATGCAAACTTTCAAGTTTAAAAAGATGATAAAAAGGAAGGAAAAAGAAGTCTTCATCTTTCTTTGGTAGGTTATAGAAATTCAGTCCAAGCAACTCTTTCAAGACCTGCTGATAACTTACCAAGAACTTCTGTAGCTTTTTAAACAAATAGCAAAACACCTTTGCAAGTAATCTAAACACACTGTATCCTGAAAGTTATTAAATAGGAAAGGAAAGTAATTGAAATAGGAGAGGAGAAATCAAAGGTAATTTTTACTCTTATTTCAAATAATCAATTGATTACAAGCAATCCTTGACTTATGTAACTGAACTTCCAGTGATTCACATATGCAGTTCAGTCGATTAGATTCTATGCAGGCTGCTTTTCCAAACCGTACCATGTGTGGCATGTGAAACAGTCTCAATCTACATTCTCTTTCAAAGGAATAGAATAAGACTGAAAATACTGCAAATCATCAAAACTGTAACGGCAAGTGCTGTTTCATGTAGCGTTTTAATTACTATAGGTCCCCCGTGATGAATGTAATTGCTATGTACTGCAAACATGTAAGAAAAATAAAAATGAAAACAGGATTATATTATGTTGGTTTCAAATATGACTGGATATAGAACACAATTCTTACTGTAAGTCAAAATGAAACACGGGGGAAAAGTGTCTGACAGCACTACAGCCTAAACTGACACAGTAGACACATGAAATTCAAACTTCGCCCCCTTCCATCCCTTTCCTCAAGTGCCCAGGGTACCCGGGTCCCACCTTTCACCCAGTTGACAGCACAGACTGCAGGGTTACCAGCTCTAAGCCACACCAGTGAAGGCTCTCTCTGAAGTGAGGCCAGGTTTGGGCTCAATCAACAGAGAAATGGGAGTGGGGAAGGATAAGCTCTAAGTAGAATAAACTAAGGACAGACGATATAAATAGGAAATAGAGAAAGGGAGACTATTTCATGACCATATGGTAGGAAAATGACTTCCTCAAATTCTTTGAAGGCAACTCCAAAGGAAGAATTCCAAATATATATAAGAATAATGGCAGCTTCACTGAGGAAGTACACAGATTCCCTCAGAAAACTATGTAACTGAGTAGTATCAGCTGGATGTGATGGCACACACCTATAATGCCAGCACTCTGAGAGGCTGAGGCAGGAGGACTGCCAAGTTTGATCCCAGCCTGGGCACCTTAGCAAGTTTAGGAAACTCTCTCAAAAATTTTAAAAAGGTTAGAGACATAGCTCATTGTAAAGGTTATGGATTCAGTTCCCTGTACCAAATTAATTTGAGTATATAAACTTTGATATGTTGGGCTTAATCTGATGTTTTTATAAGAACTCTGTACTTTAGGTTCTTAGCTCAAATTCAGTCTGTTAAAATTACTGACAAAAAGAGTGGGAATGCTTCACTAGCTTCGAAGAATACCACCAGTTATCATAAAATACAGATCTGAGACTAAAAACCCAGAACTTCTGATTTTGGAGTAGAACTTTTATTTTTTTTAATTTGGTCACAAATCCAGAAACATCTTTAAAGCAACCTGACAAAGTGAAGAAACTTAGGTCACAGAAAGAAAGAGGAAACCTCAAGGCAAAAAAGTTTTCAAAGGCACTAGAGCCTTTGTGACACTAGGGTGGCAATGAGGAAACAATGTAGAAAGATCAAGCATTATGCTTGAGGTTGAGGCAACTAGAGAAATTCTCAAAAACAAGTAAGGGGGTAGGGGGCACAACCTGTGTTCTCAAAGTTATCAACAAATGATTTAGTTCTGCTCAAAGATTTCCATAAAACTCTGACTACAAGGGCACCACTGAACTCCTTAGCTCAAAAAACAAAGTAGATCCTTTCACTTCCTGATTTTCAAAAATAAAAGATAATGGTAATGAAGTTTTAATTTTTTTAAAAAATTCTCCATTCTAATAATGTTTTATCAAAACAAAATTCAAGAGGCCAGGAATTTAGCTCAGTGGCACAAGCACCTGCCTGGCAAGTGGGAGGCCATGAGTTCAATCCCCAGTACAAAATACAAAAAATTCGATGCTAGATTAAACTGTTATTTCATTTTACATATTCTTTTAAAGTTTTATTTTATGTAGCATATACTACTATTGCCTTTTATTGCTTTTTAAAAATAAGATATGAGTCAGGGGTGGTGGCTCATGCCTGTAATCCCAGCACTCAGGAGGCTGAGGCAGGAGGACTGCTGTGAGTCAGCCTGGGCTACATAAGCAAGTTCAAGGCCAGCCTCCACTACACAGTGAGACCTTGTCTCCAAAAATAAATAAAATAAAACAAAACAAAACATGCATATGAAATCCTTTATCAAAATGTTATCTAGTATAGACTGAATATCCCTTATCAGAAATGGTTAAGATCAGAAGTGTTTCTGACTCTGAAATTTTCTGGATTTTAAAACATTTGCAGTTTAGTGGCTTAGATTCTCAAATATGAAAATATGAAATACGAAATGTTCCAACTTTTTGAGTACTATGCCCAAAAAGTTGTTGATCTTAGAGCACTTTGGATTTCAGATTTTCAGAGTTGGAAAGCTCGACTTAGGTAATGCTGGTTCCAAAAGAACAATGTATTAAAGTCAGATGTTGTAGAGACCCTTTTCCAAAAACAAGTAACCCACAATAAGTGCAAGGAATGCCTGTATTTTCCAAGTGTTTATTTTACAAATTATTTTAAAGGTAAGCTGAGATGAAAAATATGAAGTAAGGAAGAAATTTAGAGTAATAAAAATGTTTAAACAATATACCTCTTCCTCCTCCCCCTGGAAGCAAAGGTGAGAGTCTGAGTGGACCCTCCAACAAAGTTGGAGGAGAGAGAAAAGCTCTCGTTTCAGATGAAGGCCGACCCAATGGTGAGGGACCATATGGGGAATGCTCTGGAATAATTAAAACAGCATATTTAAATTCATAGTTTCAGTTAGCTACACTATAAAGATAGAACTCCATTTCAACAATTACCATCAGGTCACTCACTCTACTGCCAACTTTAGTTTAATCCAAGTGCTAAACTCCACACCTCTGGTTTTGCTAACATAGGACTGAATTAGACAGGGAATCTGGTGTTTTTCAAGTCTATCAAACAGACATTTAATAAAAACATTACCCTAACACTTAACCACAGAAGCAAAACAAAGGATGTAGGGGCAATTTTGGAGGATTTGGGAGCATGAAATATACTTTGTTTTATTGTTAATGGCAGTATGGTTCCAGGTATTTCAGCTGATGAGGGTTGCAACATGGCAGTGATCATTTAAATCAGGATCAGATATGCTGTGTTGGGGCCAGGAAATGTTTGAGTAAAATTTAGATTCTGAAAAACACATAAAATACTCTGAAACATCAGAAATTACATTTGATTCCTTACCAGTAAAAAACCAGTTTACATATACTAACTTATCAGAAAAATCATTTTCTCTATAATCCATATAACCAAGAGCCCTAATATTTTACAAACTTAACCACTCTAAAATAACAGCTATGCTTTGAAGGTCAAAAAATCAACAACAAAAAACAAACCTAAAATACCACTGAAGCAACACTTTAAACAAATGGTAAATCAGCTGCTTTAATACTCAAATACAACAAAAGATCAAAGCACTATTTACTCTCCCTGAGGCTTCTGCACTGATTTAGAGAAAAATTCCTTCTGTATACTACCCTTCTATCCAAACTGTTACTACTTGAAATTCATAATAATCTGATATTTTTTAAATGTAGAAGCAGACTTTTATTTTAAGGAAAGTTGACGCTCAAGTAATTTTTGTAACTTTCCAAAGGTTATTAAAATGAAATTCTCTTCATACAAGCATAGATTTATTTTCACTGCTGCAAGAATTTAGTTACAATTTAACCAAAATTATTCTTAAACATTTAAACTATACAGAACAGTTCGAGATCATTAAAGATGTCATCTCAAAATAAAAGGTCAGCAATATTAAACATATTTTACAAAGAACTGGCTCCCCATAGCAGTAATTAAATCAATCAAAGCTCAGATTATTGTTTTCCCCACCTTTTAAATTAAACAAATACTTTAAAACTGACTTTTAATTCCCATTTTTATAATCCAAATTTTAAAGTATAGTTAAATGTAAATGTAAACAGTCACAACACCATTTCATTTAACTACTTCTTATTTATTCTCCCCCCAAATAATAAGTACCTTACTAAGTGCCAACCATTTGACTTTTCAAAGAGATCGCAGTACTAGAAACATATTATCTTACAGAATCTCACTGAGAAAAGAAAATAGCAATAACTTAATTTTATTGCTAGGGAAACAAATCCCAGACATTCGGAATTTTTGAGAGCTTAGAATAGAATCCAAGCTCCAAAACCTAAATTATTTATAGAATAGAGTTAAAATTATACTAATATAAACTTTATTACAATATATAGTTATAATATGTATTTTAAATTAGGCGTTAAAAAAAAGACTACCTCTGCCAAATGCTGTATTTGGAACATCAAGTGCATAAGGATCTTTTTCTAAAAGTTCAAATTTAAACTCTGTTTCAGTTAATCTGCAAATAGAGAACAAACATCACTAAGTTACTTATCCAAGAGGAGCACCCACATTTCAAGAAAAATGCCACTGCCAAGTAAAGCTACTCTGCACTCAGTACTGACATACAGAAATAGATCCTCCATTCTGACCGAATGACCTGGCCATATCACCCATTACTTATTTTGGGGCAACCAGTTCCTTGTTGCTTACGGATAGTGATGTTTTAATGAGATGTGGGACTGTTTCATTCTTTCTGTGAAAGTAAACTACAATGTAAAAAGTAGTACTACCTCACAGAATCTAGATTTTTGAAACAGAACAGCCAGATCAACCAGTCCAAATCCATCATTTTATAACTAAGAAAACTAAGACTAGGAGCTTAAGTGACTAGCTACAAATGAAAACACCAGGATTAAAACACAGCACCCCTGAGATGATATGCTTTCCATTACAGTGTGACCCATATGATTCCAATCATAACATAAAATTGGAAATTCCACTAACTCATGTTACTATTTTACTCATAAACTTTTTGTCTTAAAAATGTGAACCTTCAAATGAATCTTATTCTAGTTATTAACCATCAGACCTAAAATAAAACATTTAATCACTGTATTTTAAATGTCTGACAGAAAAGACAAGGGAGAGGATTAAAACTAACATTCAATAGTGTTAATCATACAGTCTGGCAAGAAAACACCAAACCGTCCAAAGACATACTATCCACATAGAAAAACATGTAGGCTTCTCTTCTGCTGTACACTTATCATCTCCCTTCCATTTTATGATTGTACAACAATGACGCCCAACACAACAAAACCAGGGGATGACAAGAAACATTTGTTCTATCTATCTTAGCCATAAAAAAAAAATGCTGATCCTCTAAATATACTATATCAGATGCCTTTTTTAATTTCCTTTCCTTTTTGCCTCTCTGTACCTACAGTGGTTTAAAAAAATTTTTTTAATTATACTTTTTACAGAAGAATTGGTGAATAGTTTCCTTCAAGTTCTATTTCAGTGACCTTTCCAGGACAAGTATTTCAAATTAAAAAACTAGTCGTACCTAGTAAAATTAAGATATTTCACAAGCAGATATGCTAGTACACTGCAAGTTCACTTATTTATCCTTAAAAATTAATAAAATTAGTGACTAATTTTAAGTGACAATTAATAAAAGCAGTGACTAATTTTAAGTTTTAAAGCGCTCCTTATAAGTTACTTACTTTTGTCTGTTGTAAGCATTTTCTTTCCTTAACTCGTTGAGGTTTCTTTCAGCAGTCCGAGCTGCCAACTTAAAGAAAATAACACCTTTTAAAAACTATTTTATGCAAACTGAAAATGAAAAAATAGCATAAACGTCACAGTGATGGTATCACAGTGACAGCACAATCACTTAAGTAAATATTTCATAAACTCATTGTAAAACACTTTAAATTTAGGAAAATATTTAAACGGGAACAAATTTCATGTAAGCAGAAGATACAAGCCTGAGACTAGAGTTAATCATGCATA